>JAHWFO010042109.1:769106-855131 GCA_023313115.1 Rhysida immarginata | reverse complement strand
TTTAGAAAGCTCTCAACGCTGTTGCCTCTGGGTCTTTTTACATGTGAATGAGTAGGAAATGCCGAATTTCGTCTTTTAACACGACCTCTACCTCTCTGAACTCTAGCACCCATTTCCTGCAGGGCATTACCTCCAGCTTCTTTCATACGTGATGACAGCGACTGTTTAAAATTTTGACCATGTATCACATCGTTAAAAACGGAAACACCGCCCTTTAGGGCATGCCGACCGAGAATCTTGCCCACGGATTTGAGTAAAGGTGTTGCCAAACGAAACAGATTTGAAAACACTGAACCAATCCCATTGCCTCTCTGGAAAACCGACCCTCTAAACACAGGTAAGCCATTCCCTCTCTGGTTTAAATAGTAACGCGATATTACTTCCTGGCTCGGCTGATAGGGGATATGCATCTTGAAGTAATCGAGTAGGAGAGAAAAAAAGAAATCAACCTCGCACTACAGCTGTTTCTTACGAAAATGTAATTTCACTATGGTTTTACCTGTTAAAAACGCAAGTAAATCACCGTGGTCGGAATGAACCGCGATTTCAATCGCGTCAATGACGTTTTTACTTAAGGGAAAGTAGTCGGGTGAATGAAAAGTCTGATAAATCACTTCTCGTCTGGCATGTGAAACGGGTATGATTCGTAGGAGCGGAGCGAATGTGTTACCCACGACCTGCGGTTGTATGATGTCTGTATACAGATAAAAACCATGTATGCCACGCGTAAGATCTATCGGGATTGAACCCTCGCCGATAACGAGTTCTAGGTCGGCTAGTTCAGCCTGTAAACCCAATGTGTAACATAAACCCTCACTAAAACTGATATAGCGACCTTCTGCGCATTTGAAATGAAAACATTTGTTAGGTGTGAGATTGATTTTGTAAAAAGTCTGTTCTTTCAATGGAATCAACTTAACGAGCGCCTCGACAACATCGTTACGACTATCATAATACCCCTCGGGAATTTTTAAGATGCACCGTTCTGGAGTGTCAGGCGGATCAAAAATAACACAGCTGATAAAACCGTCATCTGTGTCGTTTAAGGGCATAGTAATAGGTGTTTTCAATTTCTTGTTCAGAAACCTAGCCGGTATAAATCCATTGTTGACAGCGGCTGGAAATTCGATGAACTGCGTTGAGGACCCCGTAAACAATACGAGATCATCAACAATCTTTGTCTCGATGCCCGCCTTTCTAAAACTAGCTTTTAGAAAATCAATTGCGGCTTCCCTATTTTGCAGTTTGGTACTCGTAAATTCAAAAATTTTTTGATAAAGAGGTGGCGACTTGGGATGCCTAAACGTAACAGAAAAATCGGATACCCACTTAAACGGCCCGTTGTAATTCGGAGTTAGAGAGAAACGGTCCTCGTAGAAAATGTTTGGCGAAACATTGAACAACTTACAGAATTCGGGCGTGTTAAAGCGAATCCCGACATTCAGCGGCAAACTCATCATGACATTGAGGTCTAAAGAAGGGTTATGGTAAATGAGAGCATCTTTCAAATAGGCTTGTAACACCAATTCAACTTCGATTATGAAAGTCTGGAATGTCGGAGTTCTTACTGGTGAAACAATGCTGAAATCGATTTGTTCATCTATGTGATCAGTCTTGAAACCTATTTCGAAAGTGTTGTTTACAGTCGTAATGTTCTTGAAGAGGGCAGGGAAATGTGTTTCCGATAAACCAACCTCCCATCGTCCTTGGAAACGCAGCGTCCTCGGCAGTCTTGTGATAAAATGAGCTGTTGTATTGGAATGAATTTGATCACCCGTAGGTGTATTTGATGGTAGCGTAACATAAAAATCCGTGTCTTCATACATGATGGCTGTACTCGGCCCCAACTGCTGTCAATCGCCTCTTGTCAAGCATTTAAAAGATCACTCTCTCGCACCCAGCTGTTCATACTGACTGGGTAACCTTGCCATTTCACAAAAGCTTCGCGAACACCACGCCTCGTACGCCGGCGAATAATCTGTTCGATGTTAAAAACTTCGGGTTTTTTCACCTTTTGTAACTCCTGGTCGTAGAATACACCTGAGACCTCACTACCATCGTAATCTTTAATTTTATACACGACAGGTTTTCTATAAATGATTTTTGAAACCTCAAACACCTCCTCTGTCCAGTTTGGAAGATAACCTTTATCAAATATGTTTTTCACTTTCGAAATACGTACGTAATCACCGACTTGCAACCTCGGCTTTGTTTGTGGTGCTGCTGTATAATAACTCTGTTGTTTCAGCCATAGAGCTGGGGCATTTCGTTCATTGACATCAGCTGGTGCCATACCCAGGGCTCTGTGATTGCGTTGGTTGTAGCTTAACACGAGATCCGGTAAGACGTCAATGTATCTGTGTTTGTTGGTAAATGTAAAAAACTTAAACATCCTCGTTTTTAACGTACGGTTGAATCGTTCGATCGTAACGGCTTTCAAATCTGATTCTGTTGTGAAGAAATCAATGTCGAGTGCTTTAAAATAATCTTGAACGTGTTTGTTTAAAAACTCCTTCCCTTTATCGCTGTTCACTTTTACAGGAACACTACTGAGTGTGAAAATTTTTTGAAATGCTTTCTGAAGCTCGAGTCCCCTCTTCGTTTTTAGAGGAATGACCCACGCATAGCGCGAGAAAACGTCGATGCAGGTCAGTAGAAATTTATAACCATCGTTCTGTTTTGACAAACTGGTTAGATCAACCAAGTCCACTTGAAATTGTTCAAATGGCGCATATACACGCATTCGATTACGGGGGTAATGATGACGCACCGGTTTATGCAGCGTATAAGCTCTCACGCCCCTTAACCATTCACCTGTCTCTTTTTCAGAATGATTTGTTTGTTTAGCTAAACCTCTCACGCCACCAAAACCTGCCGCATTAGCGGGGTTAGAAAATGCCTCATCCATGACAAAAATTTAAATTAAGTTATGTAAAGAACACATCTGTATTTATTTATTTATTTATAAACAGGTATATGGTTGTACAGGCCCAACCTTTTAGACAGTATTAGCCCCACCTTAGCTGCACACCCATCAATTGAAACAATGTATCCATTAGTTGAAAATTAAAAAACAAAACAGCTTGAAACAGTAGTCGTATAATTTAGAAAAATTGTAAAAAGAGCTTGGAAAAAATTTGGTTACCCTAGAAACAATAGCGAATTAGTAATTAGGTAATCCGTAGTGCATTAGTAATAAGGTAATCCGCTGAGGCGCCAGTATGAAAGCCACTACCCGAAAAGTATGGTATATAAGGGAATCGACTGGTGTTTACTTGTAAGCCAGAATCACCCAAGTGGCTTTTGCTGAGAGCATTAGGACCCCTCTAACCCCCCACCCTGGTGCTATTATAAAATTAATGTTATTCCAGGCCCCACCCAAATAAAAGACCAACGCCCAAATAAAAGGGCAACGCCCAAATTAAAAGCCAACGCCCCAAATAAAAGACCAACGCCCAAATTAAAAGCCAACGCCCCAAATTAATCAACCAACGCCCAAATTAAAAGAACAACGCCCAAATTAAAAAGCCAACGCCCAAATTAAAAGGTCAACGCCCAAATTAAAAAGGGGGAGGTGAGGTGGTGGGTCACGTGAGATGCCTTCTACGCGCGGATTGGTTGAACGTCTGTGACGTCAGGTAGGGGTAGGGGGGAGGTAGAGGGGTCACGTGGGGCGAATACTGCACGCTGATTGGTGGAAATCTACGCGCATATCATTAAAAATTGACCACGCCCACCTCATTAATCAATGCCCACATTAAATGACCACACCCTAATTAAGGGAGGGGAGGACTTTAATTGGAGCAAAAAGGGAGGGGAGGACTTTAATTGGATCAAATTGGCCACGCCCACCTCATTAATATGCACGTAGTTGAGGACTTAATCTACTCTCAAGCGTCCCCCAGATGTTCTGTTCTGTTCAATAAGAAACTGGACTGGGTGGACAACTACAAGTATCTGGGAGTTATCATTGACTCAAGACTCTCATGGAACCGGCATATGTCCTATGCTCTGAACAAAGCGAAGAGGGCTAAGTACAGTATAATAGCTCGCATGGGTCGCAACAGCGCCCTCAGCATTGACAACAAGCTACTTCTGTACAAATCGATTATCCGGACCATACTCCTCTATGGCATGCCTGCGTGGGCGACTATCTGCCAGTCGCCGGAACACATCCACACATTTGCCAGATGCTGCATTTTGTAATTGTGTTGGTAACGACCTGACAGGTCGTTCGATGACTTCCCACAAATGTTCAATGGGATTGCAATCTAGGGAACGTGGAGGCCAAACCATTGTCGTGAAGTCGGTAGCATGCTCCTCCAGCCACTGCCGTGTCACAAGGACCTTGTGTGAAGGCGCATTATCTTGCTGGAAGATGCCGTCGCCCGCGGGGTTAAAAACAGTTCATGAAGGGGTGCAGGTGGTTCCCAAGCAGATCGACGTAGGAAGTAGCACGCAGAGTGGATGTCAGATGCACCAATGGATCCATTGCATGCCACGAGAAACACCCCAGACCAGTATGGAGCCTCCACCTGCCTGAGTGGTCCCCACCTGCCAAGCGGGGTCCATGGCTATGTGTGGCCTGCGCCGGACACGGACACGACCATCAGCCCGATACAGCTGAAACCATGACTCGTCGGACCAGGGAACCCTTCGCCAGTCCTCAGCGGTCAATGTCGATGTTGGTTGGCCAGGCTAGGCGTTGCCAACAATGTGCAGCTGTCAAGAGTTCGCCGAATTGTCGTCACGGACACATTTGCGGGACGTCCCTGGTTGTACCGCATGGTGATTTGGCCCGCTGTCACCCTTCGGTCAGCAGTTGCAAGCCCGGCGAACACCTCTGGCATCAATGAGGCGTAGGACATGGGTTGTAACCCCTCGTTGGGTGTACTCTCTATAGACCCTTGCAACGGTTGTGCGGAAAAATTGCAGGATGTTGGCTACATCTGATATTGAGGCACCCATCCGACTCGCAACAACAATCGTCCCCCGTTCAAATGCGGATAGCTCTCGGCGTGCTGCTATTTCTGCAGCTAGTTTTGCTTACAATGATTGTGTGATATCAAGGAGTCCTATGCACCTACATTCCGAGAATGGAAGCAGCGAGATCTGTCTCATTACGGACAGGGAACCTGATTGGAGGGGTGTGTCATGACTTTTGGTGAGTGAATGTTTATATTTAAGTTAGTTTAAAGTTATTAGTGTAGTGATTACTGTCATTTTTGGCAGACCCCCCCCCTTGTCACTCTCCCGTCAGCATTCCGCGATACCCCCCTCCCCCCTTGGATGGATGACGTAATTTGTGGACGACCCCTTAGGGGGTTTTCACACGCACCGGCAAAACCGTAGCCGGCTCCGGCACCGGATCCAACGTTATCAAATGAGAGCTTTCACACGTAGTCCGGCCCGGCAAATGCAGCCGGCGTTGAACACGACAATCGGAAGCCGGGCCGACCTCCGGTTCGTAGCTTTCAATATTTTCTTAGGGAGTTTTCACATACACACCGGCAAAGCCGGAGCCGGAAAGGGCTAACGTTTCGTTGGGTTTATATTTCTGTTTTATAGTATATTTTTAATTTTTATCATTACGAAAATGAGTAAATTATTCTTGTACGATCCTGTAACACTGATGGAATTTGTGGAAAACAAACCTTGTTTATGAGATAAAGCAACTGATAGTTTTAGAGATAAAATAGAACAGCACAAAGCATGGAAAAAAGTTTATGCATTTTTAGAAGGTTTTCCACAAAAAGACAAAAAAGAACAACATAAAATTCAAATTATACATTTTTTTATATTAATAATGCAGAAATATAATAGTCAACATATTTGTTCATTTGCAACGGCAACGCCCTCTCTGTACTTGATAAATTTTCTCTCAAATCAGTTACTGTCCTTATTGGTCGATTACATGCACCTCTGGGTAAATTTTCTAGGCTTGGAATTTCATAAATTTCAGATCTCTGTTCACTTCCTTCTAAAATATAATACCCAAGAAAGTAATGTTTGTTGAACGCAGCACACATCTATCTTTCACCAAAGCTATAAACTTACGGCACAAATAAAAGGCACCGAGAGAAAGTCAACATGTGTAAAGTCATTAGCCGGCAACGATGCCGTCACTTACTCCGGTTTTGCCGGTATGTGTGAAAAGACCCATTGGTCGGCTCCGGTTTTGCCGGTGCGTGTGAAAACGCCCTTAAGGTTCAATGAGCATGAAAGAGATTAATCACTTTATCCAACCAACACAAGAAAAAATCCAAAGATGGAGGGCAATTAATAGCCAAATGGAGCATTAGCCAGTAAGTGAAGCGGGGAGAGGGTTTCGATAGAGCCCTATCCCCAGCTATCATGCGTGGGGAAGGAGGAGGGAAAGCAAGAGCAAGCCAGAGATCGGCATCATGCGATGGTCAATGACCCAAACAACCTGAGTGTAGCAAGATACCGGTATGACTAGTAAAATAAAATGGCTCAAAGAGCAAAAAAAGAACCAACGCGAGCAGCAAATTGAATCTGAGATTGGAAAGGGAGGGGGACCATAGAGATAGATATGATTATAGATATTATTAGAGGGGGAACCCAGCGAATCCATCCGCCCCGCCAAAATGCTCAAAACAGGTGACAGAGGTGTCACCCCATCTGAAGCCAAAACGTCAGACGAAACTCAAAGTTCCAACCCAGACGAAATGATAGTTAGACTCTCCTAACGAGGATAACCTTGTCCCACACCAGAACAACTTGCAGTCAAATAACGGCGACCAAATTGACAAATAGTCAACGAAGACGTACACTGTCATATCAATGAATTATTAAAAGCACACGCATGGTTCGCCCCAACAACGATTACACATTGCAAAATTTGCATAAGAGGCTGAGAAAGCTTTAAAGCTGGTGCATCAAATGGGAGGTGCACGAGCCTCAAGATGGGTAAACGTCCGGATTTAACGGACATCCAAAAAGGGATGATAATAGGCTATCGCAGCAAGGGTGGCACTATCTCCGAAACGGCGCGATTTGTGAACTGATCCCAACGCCATCACTGTAAAGGGTCACGAGCCATCGACCAATGCGGTGAGCGGCACCTACGACGACTCGTAAAAGGTGACAGGAGAGCCACAGTCCATCAACTGACCACCAGATTCAACAGTGGTGCCAACAGACGTGTATCCGACATTACCTTGAACGCACCCTGCTACGGATGGGCCTGAATAGTCGACGCATGGTTGCCACCCATGTTGACCAGAGGTCATCGTCAACGACGCCTAGACTTTGCACGTGAGCACCACCATTGGACCACAGACGAGTGGGCTACGGTCGCCTTCTCCGACGAGTCAAGGTTTTTGCTCCATAAGGTTGACGGGCGATGGCGAATGCATCGTGAACGCCATGAAAAGAGACTGCAGGAGGCTATTGTGGGCCGGAAACAGGCTGGTGGGGGTAGTGTGCATGTGGGGGATCTTCTGTTGGGAGCAGTTAGGTCCACTGATTCGTCTAGAGGGCAATTTGAATGTCAATCGTAGCGGACCAGGTGCACCCGTACATGCTCACGATGTTCCCCCAATGTGATGGTGTGTTCCAGCAGGACAATGCACCCTGCCACAAGGCACATCTCTTTCTGGATTGGTTCGAGGAACACTCTACTGACTTTCGAGTGCTCCTTTGGCCCGCTAATTCGCCGGACATAGCAGCAGTTATAGTGGCGAAGGGTGGTTGCTCCCATTACTAAGTGGGTGGTCATAATTCAGTGATATGACAGTGTATTTCGGCACAAGAGAAAAAGAAGACAACGTAAACGAGTTAATAGAAGTTGCCGCTAAACCATGGGTTTATTTTGACTCCTTAGACAAAAACAATGAAAAAAATATTACCATACCTGTTTTCAGGGAAATATTGTGGTCTACAATAGGAACTGGACCCTCATTCAAAAGTCAGATCGAGAGCATTCCTAGCCAAATTTGAGACTTTGACTCAAGCGAAATGCTTCCTCAAATTTCGAATAGTCAGCCCATACTCTCTATCACCATCTATTCCAATCTATCTGACATCTTCAGCATACGAAATTGCAGAGGCTCCTATTGACATTGAAGTGGAAGACCTTGCAAGGGATGCAACGGCAAGAGGCCCGTATCAAGTGTAAGGAAGATTGTCCCAAATTTTGTAGGGTCAGCCTTTTGTAAAATGGTCTTATTAAACTCTCCAAAGCTCCCAGATAAAGTATTATTTGACAATATGGCCTTTGAAACTACCCGCACTTCCTTAAACCACTACAATGCGTAAAATGCCGTAAGTTCGGTCATAGAGCTAAGTTTTGCCATCACGCCAAATCCTGTTCCCGATGTCAAAGCACTCATCATGACCACAAGCTGTAGCAGCGAGCCGAGATGCATCAACTGCAATGGAAAATATAAAACCTGCGTATTATCGCAACTCCCCAGTGTACGAAGAAGAGTCAATTATCAGAGGAAAAAATGTTTCATCATCACATATCGTATGGAGAAACAAAGAGAATGACAGATAGTAGAACCAGACCTAATGTCCTTTACTCAGACACTTTATACACTGAGTAAGCATATTATGACCACCCTGTCGGTATCTGGTTGGGCCACCTTTTGCCTTTAATACTGCGGTGATTCTTCGTGGCGTTGATTCCACGAGGTGGTGGAAGGAATCTGATACCATGCCTGATGGATAGCACTGTCTAGTTGTGCTAGATTTGGACGGTGGTGGATCCAGCCGTCTGATGGTTCGTTCGAATTCGACCCGCAAATGCTCAATTGGAGTGACATCTGGAGATTGTGGGGGCCACCGAAGTAAGGTACAGTCCCCCTCATGTTCCTGGAACCACTCCTGCACAATACGAGCTCTGTGGCATGGCGCATTGTCTTGCTGTCCAACATGACAGGGTGGACTTGATCGGCGACGATACAGAGGTATGCTGTGCCATCCAGACATTGTTCAACACGTATTAACGGACCCAACGCATGCCAGGAAAACATTCCCCAAACCGTAACTCTGCCCGCACCGGCCTGAAGGGTTGTACTCATGCATGCGGGGTCCATGCTTTCGTGTTGTTTCCGCCAGATTCTCGCGCGGCCGTCTGCATGATGAAACTGGAATCGTGACTCGTCAAACCACACGATTTGTTTCCACTGCTCGACAGTCCAGTTCTTGTGCTCCTAAGCGAATTAGAGTCGTTTCCGCTTGTTGGCTGCAGACAGCAAAGGTGTGCGGACAGGTCTTCGGCTTCCGTATCCCATGCGATGCAGTATGCGGCGGACAGTGCATTCAGAGACCGTTTTGGAGGACCCCTGATTGAGGTCAGCAATGATTTGATGCACAGTTGCCCTTCTGTTATCCTTTACCAGTCGCGACAGTCTCCGTTCTGTCCGATCATCAACCATCCGCGGACGGCCCCAACGCGAACGTTCAGACCCCATCTTCCGGCTAATCGTCCAGTCTTTAAATACTTTAACGACGGCTGCTCTTGAGCACCCCACGAATGCTGCTGTTTTGCTGATACTCGCTCCATAGCTCCGAGCACCTACAATCATCCCGCGTTCGAATGCTGTTAAATCGCGTCGTTTACCCATATTTGAAGAATGGAACACGTCTATTGTTGTCGACGACACTCTGCTTCCCTTTTTATATTGGTCCGGCCCGCTAGCAACATTGTGGCGACGTCCGTGCGCGCATTTGCATAAACATGTCAGGTGGTCATAATAATATGCTCACTCAGGGTATAATCACTGCTTTTTTTGAAGGATCATCAAATATGAGAAACAGTTGCCAGTACATTGAATCACAATTTCCAGGACGAACTCAGATCTAACAAACCAAGGACAGCAGCAGATGATATGGAGAAAATCGGATAAACCAATGCATCTACCAAAATGTGATATTGTCTTAACGAAACGCTACTCTCTGGGGATAACCTAATCAAAATTGCCACCTGGCCTTTTTACCACCTCAATAGGACAGGATCTGGAGGAGGAATTGCAATAGGAATAAGAAATTATATTCTTCATCTTCAGATAAATAGCCCGGAACATAACAAAACCACTGTACTCGGTTAAAAGTTTGGATATTTGAAACTGCGTGTCTACAGCAGTTACGTGGCGGGTCCCGAATCTCCACAAACTTGGGAGGCCATGAAAAACAACTTCAGCTCCCCATTCCTAGCTGTCAGAGACTGTCAATCCCCTCTACGGGTGTGCAACGGGAAACATCTGGAACGAATGGCGGAACAGCAGGGATGGAACACACAAGGTCTCACAAGCTATACTTTTTATCCAAGCAACCATAAACACCAACCATCCTTATTAGACACTGGAATCTCAGACATTAACACTGACCTGCGAACTGTCTGCTCAGACTCCCTCCACTCATTTGGAAGCGACCACTCCCCTACGCATTTCAGAACCTCACTCAATTACCCTAGTTCAATCAACAATAACTCGAGAACTACTGAGACTCATCAACGGATCTCCCCCAGCATAGAAATGACAGGGGTGATCGAAATCCAAGAAGTAGACTCACCCACCCTCCAGGACTGGTTAAAAGCACTGATAGGAAGTTCTGACCTAAAACCAAGAGCCCGGAGAGACAAACCGATTTGGTGGAGCAATGAATGCCAACCTTGGCAACGGAAAGGAACGGAATGAGTAAAAACAATACAGGCAACGTAGATGCAACCAATGTTGGATAGTAATGAAGAAAACTAAAGCTATAGCAAGGAGATTTTTCAAACAAACAAAAGACTGTTTTGGAATGACACAATGAAGCAGTTGCATCTAGGAAAAGACAGTAGATGGTGGAAAATCAGTGCCAATCCTCAAGCTATATGACGTTATACTCAATCCTTGGGAATCAGGCAAGACTATCCTTGAAAAACTTGCTGAATCCTTATCCCCAATAGAAGACACTAATTTGACAGAATCAACAATTCCAGAGACAAATGTTCGAAATGAAACAAATATGGAATGAGCAACGAATTTCTCCGCACTGGAATTCCAAAATGTACTCAAACACTTAAAATCTACTGCTCCAGGAGAGGACCAAATTACTAATGCTCAAATCAAAGCATTACCTTCAAACTCCAAAGAAATTTTCTTCAGAGCCCTAAACATGAGTTGGGCTAATGAAATGTCCCAACCAACATATCACCAACTCTTAAACCAAATCAGGACCCTAACAAGCACACATCTTATCGACATACATCATTAATTTCATGAATTTCCAAATTCCTTGAAAAGGCCATAAACAATAGGTTACTTTCGCTTATAGAGTCAAAACAAATATTACATAGAAATATATTTGATTTCAAGCCTTTCAGGTCTGCAGTACAGCCTTATTACGTGTGTAGAGAGGTGGAAACCCTGAAACACCTGATCTTTAAGTGTCACAAATCTGAAGAACAAAGGAAAACCCTCGAAAATGTATGCAGACAAATCTCTATCCCCTTCCAAATAGAGACATTTTACCTTGCTGACCCGGCTCACAAAAAAACATTGGAAATCCATATTGTCAGCGACCAAAGACCTCCTGGCAAAGTGAAACTTGATCACTAGAATCCTGTCCCCATACAAAATAATAACGATGTGACATAGTCTAAAACAGAATCTTTGCCTAAACCGAAAAATAAGGAGCCAGAAACTGTGGATGGACATCAAACAACAGAAGACAGAGAAACCACTAATCCACATAACGAATTTATTCTGATGAATACGTATTTCGGCAGTCAAGCTGCCTTCTTCAGCATCCAAGGGAAGCTATGATCAGAGAGACAAGCTTGAAGATTCCAAAAATGAAGATCCAGTTGAAAGGTCGCCGTTTTGATACGACTAAGAAGATCCAGTGAAAATCGCTGAAAGTACTTGCAAAAAGACTTCCAGGACACGTTCCTGAAGTGGCAAGAACATTAGACTCATTATATGGCTTCACAAGGGGACTTTTGAAGGGACACTATGTATTAAATAAAGTGTTTTCTCTTTAAATGAGCCAGTCCTGGAACTTTTTAATCACACCTCGTATGATGTGTCATTGTGTATCCTAATTTGTAAAGAATGTTAAGAAATACCATACCTGTTACTCAGAGACTTTAATGATGCTGTTTTATGAGACAACTATCACTGTGTACCAAGCACAACAACATATAAATGCTCAAAAGTTTAATTAGTTAATCTAATAATTGCAAATGTTTTATTAAAACATTAATATAAGGCATGTTCAAATGAAAGTGATTCAGGCTGTAGTGCCCGAGCACATGAGTGCGCAGACACAAGGCAAACTGGCAATTCTGCTTGTTCTGATAAGCACTGCTGTGGGAAGTTACATTAGGCTTATGCTCGTATTTCGTTTGTGTTACAATGGACCCTCCTATTAAATTTCCGACCGAAACTGACCAACAAGCAGTGATAATGTTTCTGACAGCTGAGGACATTCCACCATTTGACATTCACGCTCAGATGTTGAATATTTATGGAGAAGCATGTATCTTGAAAGCAACCGTGGTGCATTGGCCAAAATGTTCCATGATGATCATGTGGAAACCACATCCGGGCCAAGCAAACGTGGCCATCACCGATCAATTGAAGACAGACATGGATAAGTCAATTCGTGAGAACAGGTGGATCAGCATAAGGTCACTTGCAAAGGATCACAATGTCAATATTGGTTCCGCAAATGCTGCAGTGAAAAGCCTGGAATATGGCAAGGTCTGCTTTCAGTGGGTACCCCGAATGCTCACGGAAGAGCACAAAGGGCTGCGTTTCGGCTGCTGTTTGGATCATCTGAAACGTTACAGCCGTGAGGGGGAAGCGTTTTTGAAGTTTATGGCGATATATGAGACCTGGTGCCATTATTGGGAACCCTCCGGGAAGGTATCCACAATGCAGTGGAAGTATCCATCGTCACCACGGCCCAAAAATTCAAATCACAAAGTTCGGCTTGGCAGTTTATGCTTACGTGTTTCTTTGATTCCGATGGCCCTCTGCTTTTGGAGTATATGAAACCCAAAACCCGTATAAATGCTATCGCATACACCAAGACACTGCAGAACTTGTGTCAACTGTGAAAAACAAGCATCCTGGTAAGCTCAGTGATGGGGTTATCCTCCTCCAGGACAATGCTAGGCCACATGTTGTGAGACTGGTGAAGGAAGCAATAACCAAGATGCGATGGAAAGTTCTGCCACACCCTCCTTATAGCCCGGACCTCTCACCATACGATTTTCATGTGTTTGGTCCTTTAAAGAAGGCACTGAAATGTCGATGATTAGCCAATGATGAGGAGGTTAAGGACGCTGTTCGGGCATGGTTCAGAGAACAGGAGAAAACAGATTTTTTTTTGCGGACTGTATTAGCCGACTGGTGCCCCAGTGGGAGCCGTGTATTGCTGCAGGTTGAGAAATTTTTTTAGGACTGCGCATCTACAGCAGTGTTCTCCCCAGAAAATTTTATCAGCTGGGTGAAAAGATAAAATAACCAGGCGGACAACAATTAAAAACAAATAAAACATTAAGCAGTGTTGTGCAGATTTTCGTGTATTCAGCTGGGCGGTCACCAAAATCAGCCGGGCAGCGCACCCCTTCAAAAGGGCCTGGGGAGAACCCTGTACAGGGTGAGTCAAAAGTCGCACTACACCCCGTTTTTTCGAAAACCTTGTAGGAATTGGGAAATCTGAATATTCCAGCAAGGTACGGGTGAGGTGGTCTATCTTTTACGGTATATACCAAACATGGATCTAAGTCAATTATTTTAAATGGAAAGGGGGTCGTGTGATATATCAAATAATTACTGACAATTTCATTCCTGTAAACAGATTTGAAGCAGCAGTTATGGTTCAAAAGTTACAACACATTATGTTTGGAATTATAGGCTGGACTGTTCTCCATAAAGGACAGTCATTTAATGTGCTGAACATGGTGTCCCTCTTGGTCAAGGCACATTGGAAGGCGCTGAATCCAATCGCCATCCACTAGCAGAAGGATTTCCGCAGAAATGCTGGCACACTCTTCTTCAATGCATTGCTGGAGATGGTGTCCGTTTCTGATTTTCTCTGCATATACGAGTTGCTTTAAATGACCCCACAGATAAAAGTCAAGTGGTGTGAGATCATGGCCATTCCACAGCACTACATCGGCCAATCCAATGACCAGGAAATGTACGAGCATAAAGGATTCGTACGATCGATGACTGGCTGATTCCACATTCTTGTAACAAACATCATATGTTGCGTTGTGGGCTCTTGACGAAGGACGCCAAAACCATTGTTAAAGTTGTCTCGTCAGTAGCACTTATTGGACGACCACTCCGTGCTTTGTCAACCACAGTCTCAATTTCTCGAAATTTTTTAATTAAGCACCTGACAGTTTTGCGGGAAATTGGAGGTCTTTCTGGGTACCGGTTGTTAAAATCTGCAGCTATGACACAGAAACTTCGTTCTCCAGACATCAAAATGACCTCAATTCTCTCCTCCGTGGTCAAAGCCATCTTCAGTTACCTGCTACAAAATGAAACAAAATGCGTTGTAACTTTTGAACCATAACTGCTACTTCAAATCTGTTTACAGAAATGAAATTGTCAGAAAATGCTGATGTTATTTCATATATCACACGACCCCCTTTCCAAATAAAAAAATTGACTTAGATTCAAGATGGCGGTCATGTTCAGTACATAACGTAAAAGATAGACCACCTCACCCATACCTTACTGGAATATTCGGATTTCCCAATTCCTGCAAAGTTTTCAAAAAAACAGGGTGTACTGCGTCTTTTGACTCACCCTGTATAATAGTGACTATAAGATGTTCTTCTTTCATAAAAACAAAGATAAATTAATACTTTCATTTAATCCATCTCACTGCCCTATGAATCACTTTCATTTGAACATGCCTTATAAATATCAAAAATTAAAACGCAAATCTGCTTTTTAAGCATCATTTCCGAATGCTGTAAGAGAACTTTTTGTCCATCAGGCCTAGTAAGCATCGCCTTACAAATGTTTTCGATCTCATTTTAGCTTTTAAGCAGTTAGCTCCCTTTGTTGAGAAATCAGCTCTATAAAATTCCTCAATTTCAAAAATAATTTACTTCAGCTTATTTTTCTACATTTACTTCTGATGAAACCAGTTTCGAATAGAAAAAAAATAAACCTACCAATATTTAACAAGTCAATGCATTTTATTAGCAGTATTCTTAAAAATGTATAGAATTAAACTATATATATAGCAGTTACTAATGTAAGATATATATAATATATAAATTATATTTACAAAAATATTGTGGGGATTTATATACATTTTAACATGCTTAAAATTTTAAATCAACAAACTATTAATTAACCAATTAATCATTAATGCATGATAAAAAGTGAATTATAAAAATAAATTCTTTACAGATTCCGTTCTTTGGATTCTTTTGCTTATGAGTCAACACCTAAACTTTTAAGGAGTTCTGCAGCTTCTTTTTGTGCCTGAAAGTCATAAATTATAAAAATATGTAGAGAATTCATCTGTCAACGGCATTTGCATATTATGCCAATGAAAAACATTATGATAGATATGGATATTCGTGTTACATTCAGGGTATACAGAGTGGGCATAATTAAAGTTCATATTTCATACAAATTAAAATACGATCTGAATACTCTTGAAAGAATGGAATTTGTTTTGGTAAAGGGGGAAAAAATTTTTTAAATATGCTGCTAAGAGAATAAATGGCACTTAATTATTGCCAAGGACATTTTGGAGAGTGACGAGGCTCCATTTCCATCTTCACGGTGCTATTACGAGAGGCATTCAAATTTAACCTGGACTTTAATTTTTGTAAATTTCATTGTTGTAAAAATCTAAACTTTCATTGTTGGTATGGCAACTACCGCCTGCCATGCAAATGCGGTACCACTCATTCGGTTGCCGTGACAACTGACTGTTTGTTTAAACAAACTGGCAGACAGCGATGTGTTGACCAAAGTGGAACAACGAATAATCATCAAGTTTCTCCACAACAAAGGTGTGAAAGCATCTGAAATTCATCAGAGAATTCAAAGAGTTCACTGAGTGTGTTTGTCTCGATCATCCGTCTTTGCTTGGTGCCAAAAGTGTTAAGGAGGGCGAGAATCCACCAGCAATGAACCTCATAAGGCAAGGCCAGCAACTGCTGTCAATGATGGCATCATCGAACGAAGAAACGAGCTGATGAGGGACAACAGGCAGATTCACGTCCGAGAACTGGTTTCAATACTGAACATCAGCACTGGCAGTGTGGAGACCATCATCCACGATAACTTGAAATTCAACAAGATCTGTGCCAAATGGGTCCCTAAGCAACTCTCCGAGAATCAGAAAACCACCCAGGTGGAAATCTGTTCCATGTTGCTGCAGCGACACGACAGGGAAGGTGACAACGCCCTAAAGCATGTTGTGACCACCGACTAACAAGGATTCGTCACCATACTCCTGAAAGCAAGCGTGCAAGCATGGAGTGGTGATACACTGATTCACTAAAAGCACATGTTACGATGTTGAGTGCGTAACTCGGAAACTACTTGTTGGAATTCGATCAACCTTTAACAGTATACAGAGTTTTATGTACTCTATTATTCCTCCAAAATTCATTATTCTATGCACTGCAGAACCTGAGTTATTAACTTGTTATTCTTGGTGGCGTCATTTTTATTACTGTTCATATCTCAATTAGCGTTCAAATTCGGACCCACATTGTATTAAAAGAAAATGTTCATTCTGGTCACCTCTGCCATTGCTTACAGTTATACACAGTTTTTCAGAATCACCCTGTATATATGAACTCTAATAATGTGGAGAGGCATTTAATCTCATAAAATGTTTAATAAGAAATGACAATAAAAATTTTAAATGTCTTTAATATTCATTTCTATTAGAATAATTTGAATCTTATAGTTGATTAAATTAATCCTGGGTTCATTACTTGTTTATCATCTTCAGTCTTAAGAGGAAAGCTTCTTGCCTGGAGGAGATACCTAATGGCATTCTCAATATCACCCATCTTGTGGTAGGTCTTGCCCAACATCAAAAGATTCATGCTATAAAATTTTGGCTCAACTGAAAATAAAATATTACCATAGTATTGATATTGATTATAATTTCTCTTCAGTGAAATTTACACAGACTCACTAAATGAAAATAGCTGCAGAGCAGTGTGGGTAAGCAACGTCACTACTTTTTTACCTACGTTCCGCAAAGTATTCTCCGACTGCACATGCGCAGTATCCAAGCTTGCACAGACAATGACTGATGACGTAAAGAATTTAAAT
This sequence comes from Rhysida immarginata, assembly GCA_023313115.1. Taxonomy (NCBI): domain Eukaryota; kingdom Metazoa; phylum Arthropoda; class Chilopoda; order Scolopendromorpha; family Scolopendridae; genus Rhysida; species Rhysida immarginata. Next base: position 837,837 of record JAHWFO010042109.1, on the reverse strand, counting down.
AATATGGATGCTGCAAATCACCTCGAAAAGCACCAGATTCTGAACCGATCAGCTAAAAACTGAACCAATTGAAATAGAGTTAAAAATACAAAAAGCGCTTTTTTTTTTTTCTTTTGGCTGCAAGTTAATCTGGATGAGGTGACAATTGGTAATGTGGCTTTTCCAATATTGCCTTGCAGCTTTTTTCATATAGTTAGACAGAGTTTAGAAGTTAACAAAGTGTTTGATTTTTAAAATAAGAAAAAAGATCGTGGATTATCTGTGATTTTGGATTAATTACAGACCTCATCCCCTCCATTATCACAAATAATCTGGACTTGACTGTAATTAAAGTTCAATTAAAATTATTTTATCAATTAAAAAAAAAAAAAAGGAGTATGGCATTGCAATACAAATATAACACAAAACAGATAGGCATACTTTTTTCAGCATGAAGAAAAGCCTCCAGCGCCTAGAAAATTATTGTAAAAAATTATCATCAATTTTTCTTTTAACTTCTAGCAAAAAGTCTCCGAATCAGTTGAACTGACTTACTTCTTGGTAAGATGAAGATGGAGGGGTAGCAAAGATGACAGAAGCTATTTTTCTTTGATACCAGGGCAGATCAGCAAAAGAAAAGCACCTTCAACAGAAAAATTAAAACAGAATTTAATGTGGGGCAGATTCCTGAATGTAAAACAATGCATACAGTCAACTACAATCAAAAATAATGTTAGCTATTTATGAAGTCCTATTCTAGCAGCAGTAGACAAGGGCAGCAGTATTTCTAAAAACGGCTAATTTTGTGAACTGTTCACGTGCCGCTGTGGTGAAAGTATACCGTGCATGGCAGAATGGCAATACCCAAAATCAGCGACGTACTAAGTGTGGGGCACCATGGGCCATAGATGACAGAGGTGAACGACGGCTACAGAGATGCGTGCAAGCGAACAGACATGCAAACGTGAACCAACTGACCTCCCAAAGGAACCAGGGGCTACCAAACGTGTATTCTCAATGGCAGTTCAGCGAACAATGCTGCGTATGGGGCTCTGCAGCAGACAGCTGGTTCGTGCACCATTGCTGACAGCTGTTCACTGGCGACAAAGACTGCCAAAGATACACCAGTACCGCAACTGGACAGCAACAGAGTGGCGAAAGGTGGCTTTTTCTGATGAATCACAGTTTATGCTCCATCGGACAGATGGGCGATGGCATGTACGGCGTTCAGCGTCAGAAAACAAACAGGTGCAACACGTGCTGCAAGGGTCCAGGCTGGAGGAGGCAGCATTATGGTCTGGGGAATGTTTTCATGGCATTGCCTGGGTGCACTCATCACTGTGGACGGCACTATGGATCAATGGAAACACGCACATCCGTCCTTTCGGACTATGTCCACCCCTTAAATGCAGATTGTGTTTCCTCAGCACGATAGCAGGAAAATGCAATGTCCTTACAGTACGCAGTTCCGTGCATGGTTCGAAGAGCACGAGGATGTGTTTACAGTACGCCACTGGCCCCCCAAATTCCCCAGATTTAAACCCCATTGAGCATCTGTGGGACTACCTCTATCGGGTTTTTCGCACCATGGATCCTCCATTGCGCAACCTACGGCAGCTCACCATAGAACTGGAGTCGGCATGGCTTCAGTTTCCTGTCAATATCTTCCAGAACTTTATTGACTGTCTTCCTGCCTGTCTTGCAGCTGTCCACGGCACGAAAGGTGGTTATTCTGGCTACTGTCATGTTAATGTAACTGGGCTGTGTATACAGGGTGTTTCTTAATTGGTGTCCCGTCTTTAGGTCCAAATAACGGCTCAAGGGGAACAGGTGGGGGGAAAATAAATATTGATTATTTGGTTTTAATGTCCACTAATTCCGAATAAGAACATTTCGCGTCCCTGGGGGTAAAGGGGTAAATTTTGAAAATTTTAATTTTGTAGGGGTGTTATTTAGAAAGTTGTAGAGCATCATGTAAAATGTGGGTTTAGCAAAAAACCCGGTGAAAAAATCTCATGCCCTGCCCCCTTTATCGAGTGGGTAAAGTGACAAAAACCATATATATTAGAAAACAGTAGGGTCTAAATTTGGAAAATGAGAATGAATGAGTTGTTACCCTGAAAAGCTAATAAACTCATTCATTTTCAAATGTACTGTTTTCTAATAAGTAATCAAGTTCTAATAAGTTTCTAATGAGTTTTTCTGTTTTTGTCTACATTAGCTAGCCATACCTTTACTTTAACCACTTGCTAAAGGGCAGGGGATGAGATTTTTTCACTGGGTTTTTTGCTAAACCCACATTTTACATGATGCTCTAAAACTTTCTAAATAACACCTGGGGTCTAACCCCTACCCCTACAAAATTAAAGTTTACAAAATTTACCCCTTCACCCCCAGGGATGCGAAATGTTTTTATTCTGAATTAGGGGACATTAAAACAAAATAATCAATATTCATTTTCCCCCAATCTGTTCCCCTTGAGTCGTTATTTGGACCTAAAGACGGGACACCAATTATGAAACACCCTGTATAGAATAAATTCCTGTCACTTTAACATACATGTCAAAATAACGTCCAAATTTAAAATTCCCAGCAGAAATCCTATTCTTTTAATGTTAAAAAGTTTCAGTTTAACATACCTCAAATTAAAGTGAACCTTTAGTCAAAACACTAGTCCGCATGGAAAAAATTTAATACAGTAGAACTTCGATTTTACGTACTAGGATTTTCCGAAATTCCGGATTTGACGAAGTAATTCTGAAATCCCGACCCCAATTTTGTAATTTTCTTGTAATAAACTATCATTTTTACGAAGTAAAACAAAATACGGTTTTTACGAAGTCATCAACAGTAATTAATAGTAACATTTTCATTAATTAAACCAATCATTTAAGCTTTTTTGTTAAGCAAATGATACCTATTTCTAATTGGTCATGTAGAAAATGAATCATTTTGCCTCCATTACTTAAGCACCCGTTTACACTGCGTTACGAGACAATTTCGATATGAGAAAATTGATTCGTAAGCTGGTTTCACTTTCGATATCGGAAATGTCTAAAGTAGTGTTGTTGAGCCAGTTGATTGCGAAAGCCAAGCAGACATTAGTGATACTGATTTCGAAGAATTCCAAGCATGGGAAAACTTAAAAAGTAGGTTGAATTCCAATAATAAATTTTCTGAGTTTGTTGGTAGTGGTAACTTCATCTACGATTTGTCTGTGATTTAATCAAAGATGGCGGCGTCGGAGACGAGATTGATAATAATCGACAACAACCCAAGAGGAATCCATAACAACATCGTCGGGCATTAAAAACTCTTTAAATACACTGCGAAAACATTTGTGCTTTATGAAAAATCCCCCAGACAAAGTTTTTTGAAGTTTTTTTGAATTATCAAATCGTATTGAGAAGGAATTAAATTCAGGTGCAAATTTGCAACAAACAACAATTTTAAACTATTTTTAAAAAATCAAATTGAATTTTATTTGACTTTTAAAATGGTTATTAATTTATCTAAAAGAAAAAAAAAAAAAAAAACTGTAAAAAAATTATTTATTGTGAAATTAAATCATTATTTTTCCAAATTTTCTGGTCTGGTTTTTACAAAGTTCGGATTTTACGAATAAATGTTATTGGTCCCCTGAGATTCGTAAAATCGAGGTTCTACTGTATCTACCTTTATCTATTCTGTATGTCTGTCTGTTTGCTATGCATGCCAAAATGGCTGGACCAATCTTGGTAAAATTTTTTGCATGGTAGTTCAGGTGGTTTTAGGCAGGTCAAAGTGATCCGAGGACAAGATTATGGTGGAATATAATGCTAAACTAACGAAGTGCTAAAGAGATGGCACAGGGAATGCCAAGCAACAATGTAATCTTCATTGTTCCCAACAAACGAAAAATTAATGATTGCTAAAATCCAAAAAGGAAATAGCGAAGATTACATAGTTGCTTCGACTAAGAAGATCAGGTAATTTTCAATGCCAAGGCCTGTCTTTTTCGTTACCTTAGTGATTCACGTTTTAAGGGGGATAGTTAAGAAAGAAAGAAAGAAAGAAAGAAAGAAAGAAATAAATAAATAAATAAATAAATAAATAAATAAATAAATAAATAAATATCATTATTATTTCTTTTTTTATTAAAATCTTTGAAGAGATGTAAGAAATTATTCTAAAACAAATAAGAGAATATATAACTTCTATCTAGGGCATGCAGTCATTTTTCATATGGATTTTGTAATGCAATAACTTCCTTTAGAGAAATTATAGATAATGTTTATCTAATCATATTGTTGTTGTTGTTGTTGTTGTTGTTGTTGTAAGCTCTCGTAGTTTGACTACACAGCTTATGGTTCTATATTGCACTATTTTACTGAATTCCACTAGGTGTTTTTATCACTGTTGATTCATTGCTAATTATTTATTTCTTCTTATTATCAACTTGCACTGTTTATTTCTTCTTATTATATTTAAATTATTCACTATTCACTACTCACAGTTGTTCATATTAACTTAAGATTCAGATGCCTCTTTGATTGTTGCAATTATTCTTTCAGTCAGTTTAGAGTTCACTAGATATTTTTTTAGACAGACATGTACACTATGTTGTATATTCATAGGGGTTTCTAATAATAAAAGATGCGAGAGTGACAATGTCGGGGGGGTCAGGGCTGGTAGAAGGCGTGGAATTTTCCTCTTCAAAAGATCTTCCCATAATTCCTTGCGCTGTTGTTTGTACTTGCTGCACTCAACTAAGACGTGATGCACATTTTCCGTAGCAGAGCTGTTACAGTCGCATGTGTCTGTGTTAGACAATTTCAGTTTGTATAATAAATTTCTCAAGGGAGTGTGACCTGTTCTTAGTCTAAAGATAATCATTCTGTCTATTTTGGTCATGTCCATAAGACGCCTGATTTTAATCTCAGGTGCCAGATATTTATACCATGTGTCCGGTTCCGCCATCCACTCCTCATTCCACCTTTTAAGTTCATTCGAGCTAAATAGTGCTTTGCTATTGGTTATGTCTAGAGCAACCCGATCTGCCTCCGTATTTCGAGCACTGCGCGCTAAGAAATCAGCCGCCTCGTTTCCTCTGATGTTTCTGTGGCCTGGAGTCCAGATGAAGCTAATTGTATAGTTTTTGATAAATAGTTCATTAATAAGCGAAATTATTTGCCCGTAACGATCTCTGTGGAACCATTGATTATTTTCATATTTCTTTTTAATTTTTTGGAGGGTGCTTTTAGAATCTGATAATATTAAATAATTATTAGGTGGTTGGTGTTGCAATACTATAAGGGCCTTGTAAATTGCATAAGCCTCGGCAGCTGTTGCACTGGCTATAGGGTGTATTCCTAATGAAAGATTAATATAAAGGTCAGCACTGTATATTCCTATACCCGCCAGAAATAATTTGCGGTCAAAGGAGGCATCTGTGAACATTTGCAAATGATCTGGAAATTCTTTTCGAATAATGCGTTTTAGAATAGGACTAGCATTGTTAGGTAGTTGCTTCTTTTTCCAATCCATCAAGATAATGGTGGGCATAGGAATTTTACTAATGGCATGGTTTAAGGTTATGCTTATAGGAATAGGGGTAAGTTCGAGTAATTCCAAACTTTGGAGACAGTTTTTAAACAGATCTCTAATTTTAGTAGAACTATAATGATTCTCGATGAACTGGCCAACGTCTTCATTTCCATATTGGAGAGAGTCTCTTTTAATTTTATCATGATTTACTATTTGCATTTTACTTAGAATTAATTTGGCAATTTTAGTCTTCCATCTGATATGAGGAGGAGGGAGATTACTATCGGCATATAATGTACGAATAGGAGATGTAGGGGTTGCTCCAAGGCCGGATCTTAAGATAGATCTTTCTTTTATAAGTAATGATTTTGCTGATGTGATTGGACACAATAAAAGAAATGGCGCATAGAAGTCAATTACTCCTCTTATGATCGTATTATTTATCAGGGTGTGATTTTTCCAGGGCGGGCCCCATTTATTACGGGAAATTCTGTTTAATGTACCGAGAAAGGTGTCTAACTTTTTTTCAATGTATTTAACGAGGGGTCGCCAAGTGAGCTTTTGGTCTATTGTGATTCCCAAGAATTTGTGAATTCTCCTAAAGGCCATATTACTATCATTCATTTTTATGGTCACAGGGGGAATAAATGAATTGTTAGGTGCAAAGCACATAACTACAGATTTTTCAGGGGAGAAGGTAAGGTAATTTTCATTTCCCCAGCTAGAAATTTGGGTACAATAGGTTTGTAATTCTTTTTTAATAAGGGGCATACTAACTTCTTCCTTCCAGATTACGATGTCATCTGCAAAGACGTTGATTTTAGCTCCCGCATTTAGTACCTTGGAGATATTGGCCGTGTAAATATTAAATAAGATAGGGCTGGAAACGGATCCTTGCGGAAGGCCCTTAATCTGGTTAGTCCATATTATATCACTCGCCACCTTGATTCCTATTCTTCTATCCAGTAAGAAGCTTTGGATCCACTTTATAAATCGTCGGGGAATACCCATTTCATGAAGTTTGTTTATTAAAATGCAATGCTGGACAGTGTCAAATGCCCTCGTGATATCAAAAAATATGACTCCAAGATATTTATTGCGCTCCTTACTGCCATAGATGGCATCAATTAGTTCCCAAGTGGGCCAGTTTACTTGTCTGCCTTTACGAAAGCCAGTATGGGTGTTCGGTATTAACTTATTGACTTCCAAGAAGGCAGAGAGTCTGGTGCAGATAAGTTTTTCGAAGAGTTTGACCAAGCAGGATGTTAGTGCTATTGGTCGATAGGACGTGATGAAACCCTCTTCTTTTCCTGGCTTTTTGATCGCCTGGATCAAAGTGTCTTTCCAGGGGGACGGGATTTCTCCCGACTCCCAAACTTTGTTATAAGTATATAAAATGTTATCGATTACGTCTCCAGTTAATTTGCTTAGAAATTTGTATGTGATGCCATCTATGCCTGGCGACGTGTTTGTTTTTGGCATGGCAGCTTGTAACTCTTCCATAGTGAATAAGTTTTCCCATACGGTAACAGCGACTGGATTGACTGTTATACTAGTATGTGGTCGTATAATGGACGGAGGAGGTTCGTTGTCGTCTCCCTTAAAGTGGAGCAATAATCTTTGAGCAGAGTCATTAGGGCTTAGCCAATTACCATCATCATTTTTGATGAGAGGGAACTTTTTGATTGAGGAAGGGCCGAAAATTTTTATTTTTTCCCAAATATTTGATGATATGCCCGAGTCAAGAGAGGTTAGAAAGCTTTTCCAATATAATCGCCTGGCTGTTTTCAGGTGTCTTCTAATCACGGCCTGGGATCTTTTCATTTCAGACCAACATGGCTCACATCTGCATTTTAAAAAATTTCTGCGAGCTTTGTTACGACGAGCTGAAAGGATTTCACACTCGTGATCCCACCATGGGGGGTGAGTAGATTTAACTTTTATCTTGTTGTTCGCAGTTCTTTTAATATTCTTATGTATGTTTATAAGCATATCTTGTAGGTCCTGAGGATTAAGGCGTGGGGCAGTATCGGGTTGCCGCGGGCTACAATTGCTTAATTGAGGAGGGTCATCCTGTATAGATATATATGTTGCATACAAGTGAGAGGGTCTAGTTGCACTGTTAGGAAGGAGATTGACATTTATTTGATTTATGGGAATTATTTCTAGCATAATTGGCTGGTGATCGCTGCCCAGGGCATCGGTTAGAGCATCACATTTTAGCGTGAAGCTAAGGTCCAACATTGCGGAATATACAGCGAAATCAAGTATGGAAGAACTCCCAGTTTTTCTGGGGCAAATGTAAGTAGGCTGTGAGGGATATACTACTTGTAAACCCATCTGTTGGATGATTGTTTCAAGGTGTTTGCCGTTTCCATTATATTCAGTACACCCCCATGTTGGGCTTTTGCTATTTAAGTCGCCAATTACTATAAAAGGATGATTTAGATCATAGAGAAAGCTTTCCATTACAGTTTTAGGTATGTATTTGGGTATATACGTGAAATAAATATGGATCCACATATTATTAACGAATACTACAAGTTCAATAGATTCAACTTGCCCCTGGGTCATCTTTCCTAAGTAGTGAAGAACTTTTGGTTTGGTAAGTGCTGCTATACCTCCCCCTTTGGTTGAGCGAGAGTTGAGATATGTATGCTTGTTTCGAGATAGCGTAATAAAGTTATTGTTTAATAGTGTCTCACACATACCCATTAGATCTGCTTTGTGTTCTAACAATTTAAAGTCCTCCCAATTCGCTAATAATCCACGGATATTCCAACTTAAAATTTTTAGTTCGAAGATGCTTTCTGTATGCTACCCTTCGACATCTCCAAATTTTTTTCCTTCCACCATTCTGTGAGGTCCACGTATAGTTCTTCAGTTATTAAGTTTGAGTCTTTTAATCCTGATAAGGTGTTGTCTAAGGTTTTTTTATTATTTTCAGGAGTGCAGTTTTCAGTTAAGGTGGGGAGTAGGACAATTTTAATAATCCTTCCCACCAGCGTACTTAGATAATTATTAAATTTCTTGACTTTTTCGTCATTTTCCAGATTTTCGCTTTCGATACCGCTCATTGCCTCTACAGGAGTCTTCAGTGTGCGTCTTTCGTGATCAGCTCTCAGTATGGGTCTCTCGTGATCGCCTCTCAGTGTGGGTCTCTCGTGATCGTTGTCAAGGACAGTCTTACCTTGGCCTTCTCCCTGTAAGGGCTTTGCATAATTTTTATAATTAGAATTAATTCGATATTGCTGTATATTATTTCTTGTTGAAGTGCCGTCAGTTTTAGATCTGTTCAGTTGTGAGTGTTTAAATTCTGCGCTTTCATTTTGTACATATTCCTTTCTTTCTAGGATCTTTATGGGCTTTTCTTGAGATTCGATTAAATCAGTATGTCGACTTCGTGAGTTGTTAGCTACTTCCGCATATGATAGATTTTGCTGAGGGAAAAAACCTTCTTTTTCAACAATTCTCCTAGCTTCAGGGTAAGATAGATATAAATTCATCATCTTAATTTTTATTTCTTGCTCTACTTTGAAGGTGGGGCATCCACGGTAATAGGGGGAGTGATTGTTTTTGCAGTTAGTGCAAATAAAATCAATAGCAGTGCAATCATTCCTAGTGTGATCAATATCTTGACATTTGGAGCACGTACGATTGTTGCGACATTCGGTTTGAAAATGTCCAAATCTGTGGCAGTTTCTGCACTGGGTAGGACTTGGGATATGTTTAGCTATCGGAAAGGCCTGATTTTCAAAGAGCATTTTATCCTTTAATTGAGGAGTATTAAAGTAAATAATTATTTTGCAATATCGGGCGTCAGCATATGGAGGAGGAATTTTCCTGATTTTGTTAATGTGATGACCAAGGTTGGAGTTGGATTTAAGCTCATCTTCAGTGACATCAGCTCGGATGCCATAAATATATCCCACGCTTTGTGTGAGGAAATTAGGAACCTCAAAGCTGAGATGGTATTTACCAATATTATTGAAGCCAGAGCATTTGGAGGCCTGTTGCTTATTGAAGAACTTGATCAAGAACTTTCCACTTCTTAGTTTATTAATTTGTTCAACATTTCCTACTAGAGACGTAATTATTTTCCTGAGAAAGCCACAGGAGAATGATTTTAGGTTGACTCTAGACAATTTCCCGTTTTGATCTTCTTCCTGGACTTCAACCAGAAGCCAGGGGCGAGCTGCGATCTGAATATTTTTTCCAATTGCAGCTGATTGCTGATCTACTGATATATTATTTTTGCTAGGGTAAGTCTTCTTTTGTTTAGAAGCTCCCAGGACAGGAGAATCAGATCTCATGTCTGTATTTCTATTATCATCATAGCTGTTTCGAGCATCGGCATGGTAGATTGCTTTTGAGGGGCCTGCTGCCGGATCTATAGCTAATCGTTTATTAGGTCCGGCTTCAGCCTCGTTTGCTGGGGTGTTGTTAAGGCCATTATTATTATTTTTATCATCATATGCACTTACATTTTGACTGGTTGCGTTTTCAATTTCTCTTTTTCTGTTCTTTCTATCTCCCTTAGCATCTTTATGCTTATCTTCATCGCCGGGGGAGTCTTTCCCCATGTCTACTGTTCTATTTCGTCGTTAGTTATAGAGGAATGACGGAAATCTTAACTTTGCGGAAATATTCTTTATCCTTGTCAAGGTAAGTTGGCTGGTTTAGTTTAATCTAATATTTGTTGGTAGCCCAATTGGTTGTTTTTAATTAATGGTTTAGGCTTAATAAATCTTTTTTGGAGAGCGGGTTCACGCAGCTTCATGCAACGGCTCCGCCATCTTTTTTTTTTCATCTAATCATATTAAAAAAATTATAAAGATCTCAACTGATTGTGTGAAAGGGCAATTCGTGCTGCTGATACTGTTAATATGAACAACCAGATTCAGGACATGATTCCATGCTCTGTGACGGAGTACAACTCTATTGAAACTGTTACATGTTGATGAGGCTGTAAACAGAGTTTCTGAACTCTCTCAATACATCTATGCAGTATTTTTTATGAAAGACATAAATAATTCAATACTCATCAGAGCCTTTCTTTGATATTCTAAACTGTTAAGGATGCAATGTCGCATTTTCCTGGGCAAACCCAATCGGACACAAAATTCCAGTGCAAGCATTTTAAAGAATTCTTTTCGTTTTTCCAAAGTGAATATTTACTTTATTAACTCTAAAGATATTTCATGTGTTCTTATTCAAATTCAAATTAAGATATTGCAAAATTTCATCAAACAAACAGACCGAGCAAGCCGGGCAGATCAGCTAATTTATTAAAACACAGCATTTTTATACAAAAAGTTCTAGCCAATGGAGGCTACCATTGCAACCCGAACATGTAAAGAAACACAGGACTGTTGTGAGTCGTGTATGTCTAGTCTACGCATTAGGGTTGCTATCACAGATTTTTTCTTAGATTAATCTATTGTAATACTATCCAATATTCGTCCGCATCGTGCATAAAATAATGGGTTTTATTATTATACATCTTTTGTAATAAAATTAAAATGCACTTCACTCTAAATCTGCTTCACTATATATATTCTATATTTTTCTTTGTACATACTGTATATGTATCATACACAAACAGTATTATATTGTATTAGGTAGCCTGCATGACCTATGCCTTAGTGCTCTCGGCTGCTGAGCCTGATCACTGCCAGCTCAAGATTAAAAATTGAGAATTGTCAAACAAAACCCTCCATAACATGAATTTTTTTTCTTTATACTGGACTTAAAATTAAAACTCCAACTTACCAAACACCAAGAAGATAGAAACATGTAGCGTCCTGAGGATTTAATTCAGTGGCTCTCTACATTCAGAAAAAAAAACCAAAAACAAACACTTTATTACAAGCTACACATAAAAAAAGCTATTGCCAAAGTTTGATGAAGTTGTTATACAGTGGCAGCCAAAAGTATTTCAGTTCCAGCAATTTTTTTTAACTTCAATGAAAAATTACAAATTGCTTATAAAATCACACATAATATACAGCTCAAAATGATGGACCTGATTTCAGAAGTTTACTTCGTGAAATCTAATGAACATATTGTATTATGACACATGCTACGACAGGTAAAGTTCAAAGTTTACTTTAAATACATATAGCATGTAATATATGGAACAAATTGGAAAGATGAGTCATGAATGAATATAACGTAAAATTAATGATAGTCGAAATTGGTTTCAAGGAACCTGGTTAAATTTAACCATTATGGTTCATTGATATCATAAGCATTCTATGAGAGTACCTTGCGTAATCCGACATACATCAAGCTGACAGTTTATCTGCCAAACCTTAGGTAGCATGTCACGGTCAATATCAGCAATGGCTGCAGTGAGGCGGGCACAGAGGTCATCCAATGTTGTTGATAGTACATACACATGATCCTTTACAAACCCCCACAGGAAGAAATCATATAAGTCAAGCACACAGAACAATCTCTGTTCTCCAGTCAACGCAGTTTTCTTTAACCACTCGCTGCTGACCCTTAGCAGTAGAAAGTAAAATACAGCTTGGAAACTAAACTGTGAAAGTTAATCTTTTGAAGCACATCTCACATTACGATACATTCATTAGACATCACAGAATAAATGTCTGAAATTGGGTCCATTATTTTGACTTGCCCTATATACATGTAGTACAATAAACACAATTTTTATTATGCAAATATTTTTTCACATCTTTAATCTACATAAACTCTAACAACCCTGGACAAAAGAAATAGATCAGTGTCTTCATTAAATTTTTTCTGCATCTTATTCCTCATACTTGTGCATCTGATTATTACTTTTTCTTTGCAGAAATTCACAACTAAAAAATGGCACCATATATACACTATCTATCCAAAAGTAATCGGACACTTTCGATTTTAGACCTTTTGTCGAATATCTAGAAAAATACTTGACGAATTATCCTGAAACTTGAGGGGTGTAAAGAGAATGTTAAACCTCATATTTCAGCGAAGGTTTTGTCCCGAAGGCAAATAGGGGACTAGCAACAAAGTGAAACAAAAAATAATATTTGGGATCATCCTGTAAAATATTAGGCAAAAGACATTTGGTAACGCTTGCACATGCGCAGTTAAACATTATTTAGTAAAAATGTTCATAATTCATCAAATATTTAATATTTTTCTATTCTGATTGCAGGGTGTTGTCTCTACTGTAGCTTGTCAAGTGTACTGAAAATGGCATTGCATTGGGTTGAAAACCCTGCATGTTATAAACTAAAAATTTATGAAAACATTTCGATTTTTTTAAAGAAACCTATATATCTCCATGAATATACGTGCTATTCTCATACAAATGAACACAGATAAGAAAAAGCCTCCTAATTATATCTACAGCTACAATGCATTTCAAGCATTATTTTTTACAGGGTGATCCCAAACATTATTTTTCTAGTTCACTTTGTTGCTAGTCCCCTATTTGCCTTCCGGACAAAACCTTCGCTGAAATATATGAGGTTTAAAGTGAACCTTTAGTCAAAAAAATTTTTTTTATATTCTATACATCTAAGTCTAAAAACACTAGTCTGCGTGGAAAAAATTCAATATCTACCTTTATTTATTAATAAACAACATTTTTAGACGAAAAATTATAGCCCATGAAGGCCGCCATCTTTACTCAAATACGCAAAGGAACACGGGAATTATGTGACGTCAGGTATGGCCTGCGCAAAACAAGGCCAACTATAGATGAGAACGCGCAGCTGCAATAGGCGATCCAGCTTTAAGAAATAACGTGGTTTACTGCATTGCTTATGGCTGTAATAATAGATGTACGACAAACAAAACTTGCAGCTGGCATAAGTTGCAGCTAAAAAATCAACAACTGTTGAAGCAATGGTTGCATAATATTAACAGGAGAAATTGCCCACTAAATGAAATACTCAGGATGTGTTTGCATCATTTTACTGAATCATGTTATGAGAGAGATTTCAAGGCAGAATTGTTAAGGGCCGCAAGAAGCGAAGTAGGCCGCCGTCCTTGTCTCCTGAAGCCGGACGCAATACCGATGGTTTTCGTTCATCGGCAACCTGAACAAACATCAAGGAGAATACTATCCAAACACCTCAAGAAATACAAAGACCGATTTGAAGTAAGTTTAAAATTCAAAATGAAATATCAGTATTTCTTATATATATATATATTACGGTAAAGGAACGAGGTTAAAATACATCGCCAAACTTGATCGCATTAGGCTTAACACGCGAATGATAAAATAGATTACTGTTTACCTTTATTAATTAATTTTTACAAAAACAGAGAGAAAACTGTAAGTAATTCTTAATATTTATAATCCATTGAATGTTGAATAATGGTTACTGTAAAACGAAAGGCGCCATAAAAACTAGAATGTATACGGTTTCATTGGTTTGGCTTTCATTTCTCCCTTCCGCTGCCTTTGCTCAACCTCAAAGCTGGATCGCCTGCTACAGCTGCACGTTCTCATCTATAGTTGGCCTTGTTTTGCGCAGGCCATACATGACATCACATAATTCCAGTGTTCCTTTGCGAATTCGGGGAAAGATGGCAGCCTCCACGGACTATAATTTTTTGTCTAAAAATGCTGTTTATTAATAAATAAAGGTAGATATTAAATTTTCTCCACGCGGACTAGTGTTTTTAGACTTCGATGTATAAAATATCAAAAGAATTTTTTGACTAAAGGTTCACTTTAACATGCTCTTTATACCCATCAAGTTTCAGGATAATTCATCGAGTATTTTCCTAGATATTCAGCAAAAGGCCTAAAATCGAAAGAGTCTGATTACTTTTGGATAGAGAAGCTATGTCAGCACATTCGTGAACTCATTGTCAAAATGTGCAATGAACTAATGGCGACCACGTGAAGTTACAGAATTTTTAAACGTCTCACAATCAACTTTCAGCTACACAGCTACACCATGAAGAGATACAATGCTACTAGTGTCTACCAAATAAACCAAAAATGGGACAGCTAAGAATCCACTGCTTGAATTGATATACTAATCAAACCCAAGTCCATCAGTGATATCAGTTAAGATGTTGGTCAGATTAGCCAAGAATTAAATTTTGAGTTGAACAAAATATCAGCCGAAGAACAGTCTCACATCGCCTACAAGTTGCAAGATTAAACGGATGCATCGGTTAAAAAAGAACAGGAAGCACCACCAGGCCCTTTCACGACAGCATTTAAGCTGGGGTCATTCTAAATGGCAGAAAATCTTGTTTTCTGATGAAAGCAAGTTTAGGTCATTTGGAAGTGATGGGCAATACTGTTGCCATGGAAATCTATGTAGTGATGATGCAACGAAATTTTCAAGATGATGCAATGATAGAATGTTCTGTTGCCTTGGCAAGAATTTCCAAGAATTATTAACAATGGGCAGGAAATGAGTATAATAAGCACAATGTAGATAGGGCAGTCTCTTTCTCGAGGAGGCAGAGAGATACACGACTCTCTTCAGCTCCCTAATAAATGTTCAGGTGATTTGTTTCTTTGGAACCCTTGAATAGTATAGAACCTTCCAGGCATGGCAGCAGCTTCCCCTTCCTCTTCTAGTGGGTTGGATATACAAGGACACCAGTCAATCTCAGGCGACAGTTTACGACATAACCGATAACAAAGCATATATCAACTCTTCCAATCAACATGTACACTGTATTGTGCTCTTTAATAATCGTTTGAAGGATAATGTTAATTCATATCTATCAAAATGCCACCAATGAAAAGAATAGAGAAGACAAAAAGTTATCCGGACGTCGGAAACATCTGAACAATGGGAGCTTCTCTACAGCAGGAAATTGTAGAATTACTGAAAACCAATTTGGGTTATTATTTAACTTCAGGTTGTCCTGTTTACCTACAACTGTAATTATCCCAGGCAACATCCGGAGCCTCTGCTAGTGAAAAAAATAAATGTCAAAAATCGTGAAGAGAAGCCTTTTGAAAATTTTTTGAAAACTGGAAGTAGAATTTGGAAGCCAAGCCAAACATGCCAGGTTTCAGCTATTTCAGGATTTAGGATGCTCGATTCGAAGAATTTCACTGAATTTGTTCACTCAGTGTATATTTTAAGTATAAATTTATAAATAGAATTTCTATTTTTTTTTTATTAATTAAAAACATGAATGTAGTAAAATACATTCATTTTAAAAATCATTTTTTAAAGCAGACTCATTTCTAGATTCAAAGGATGTTCAAATTTTTGCAGTAAGGCCATGTTCAACCTTATCAAACTGAAATGTATAATGTTCAGAGAAAAATAAAACGAAAATTTGCAAATATTTTTCATAAGTCCCTTAAAGAATTGTTGACATAAGCTCAGCAAAAAAAAAAAAAATACACTATACGAGATGCTATCCAAAATTTCTAACAACTTTCTTGTAAAAAGCAGAAAATATACCGTAATTTTTGGGGTATTATGCATATTATGTGTAAAAAAAAGTTAGAAAAATCATTACTGCGTATTATGAACGATGCGTATAATAGGCCGATAATAAAACCTAGAGAAGAAGTAGTTGGAGCTGACAAACTTCTATACTACCTTTGGTTTTTATTATACAATATTATACAGTAAATACAATATACATTATATTTATTCACTTTATATTCCACATATAAATATACTTCACGTTTATTTATTGCAAAAGCAAATGCGAGTTCAGTGGCTCTCTTCCGTTTTCCGTTCATAAAACCAGGGATAACAGGTTTTCTCAGCAACCTTTAAGATGGCCGCCAATCTGAGATGTCTGTTAGCCAGCTAGTGTTTTAGCGACTGTTATTCTGTGTGAAGTCTGTAATAATAAAGTTCAACAGTAAGGCAGATTATTTTGCCATTAACTAGAGCTGACAATAATAAATGCAATACATGAATGCAACCAGTCTTGATAATATCAATCAAAGAAGTTAGGGGACCCTATTCCGTAGTTTTACCAATGTTTGCTACTATAATCTATCTTCATAAAGATGTGGGGACAAAACGTTTGAATTATCTATCAAATGGATATCTATCAATCATTCATTTGCATGACAGCGATTACAAGAAAATACAATTTGAATGCTTTTGTGAAAGCAGGAATTACCTCTCCTGTGAATGATTCAATCATGAGAATAGAAGACTGTGAAGAAGAAGAAGAAACGGTAATTAGGCCTAACAAAGAACTCAGACAGAGACGATTCCGATTTTGAAAGAAATCAAATACATTTATTTCAGATAAAATGTAAGTTTAACTGTAACGAATAAATTCTTTTATATGATCATTTATTTTGAAAATTTAATTTCTTCATTTTATGGGAATATATAAAGTCTAAAGCCTTTAAAAATAAGACTGCCATAATGCATTGCGCGTTTGAACAAATATGGCGGAGCACTCCCTGATGTTGAATCACTATCTTAGGTACATAAAACGCATCGCGTATTATGGGCTGGGAATTTTTCTAAAAATACGAAAAAACAAGGGTGTGTATTATCGTCGAGGGCGTATTATACCCCAAAAATTACGGTACCTTACACCCTAATTTCCACTGTCATCTTCAAAATAGTCACCCCCGGCATGATGTAACAATCCCAGCGATTTTCTCGTTTTTGGAACCACTCCTGGAATTCCGAAGGGTGTGGATGTTCAAGACCAATAATTTGGAAATTCGCAGAAGCACAAAAACACAAACAGCAATAACTCACAAAGAAATCACCTAAGGTTACAAAACTTGGCAGAGCAGCAGCTGAAAGTTGCACCAAGAGGCATCTAGCAGCAAAAGCTCCTGTTTTTAGTTTGGGTGGAATATTCAAATTCTCAGACATTTTGGCTAGCACCAGAGAGCAGAGAATAAATATCTAGATCTAAGTAATGTAAATTTAAAATGGGGTTTAATGTTTTGGCAGTCTATCCATAAAAAAAGAAGATTTAAGAAATAAATCATTTCATATATAACTTTAATTACTAATATTAATTTAGGATATACAGTGATCAGAATCTCACCCTGATAATAAAATGAAATAAAACAAAAACTGTGTTAGCAGTGTTTCTGTATTATGTTCATCAGAAGTTTTCATAATGACAACCATGAAAGATAATGATAAAGATAAAAGCATTAATTTTTTTTTTATTTCATGGGGCGAAATCACCAATTCTGTCCAGAGAAAGTTTAGAAATGAACATAGATGCAAACTTCCAGGTATTAAAAGCATCCAAGGTTGGTATCACAAGTTGAAGAATAAGAAGCGTGTTTGACCTTCCAAGAGTGGTAGGCCTTGTGTGAGTGAAGAGACTATGGAGGCTCTCTGTCAAGCTTTTCAATGAAGTCTTTGCAAATCCACTCGTTTGCCTCAAGGAAACGTAGCTAATCTCAGAGCACAGAAGTGGTTACCATTCTGCATAAGAGGCTTCATATGCAAGCTTATAAGGTGCAAATTCTTCAGGCCTTGAAACCAAATGAATATTCGGATATGAGTGTCTGAACACCCATAAGTTTTGTTCCTACTTGAAAAAGGCAGTCCAAAAGTGAAATGTCCATGTGGCCTAATCCATGATAAAATTGTAGGACCTTTTTTTTTGCCGAGTCTTCATTTCAGACCAGATCACAGTATTCGAACTTGAGCGCTACAAAGTGCCTCAATTAGAAGAGTATCAGCTGTGGGTAATTTTCCAACAGGATGATGTATCATTACATTGGCGTTATCTATATATGAATTCCTGAATTCAACCTTTCCCCAACCGATTATGTGGAAGGCATGGTCCTACACCATGGCTTCCATGCTCTCCAGACATTACTCCTTGGACTTTTTCCTGTGGAGCTTTATTAAAGATATGAAGAAACCTTCTGAGATGATGAATATAATACAAAAAAATATATGTACCTATGTAACATAATTTCTAAGTTTACTGATATCCTTGTACACAGTTAAGTATAAGAATTTTTTTTTTTTACCTTTATGTGGTATTTTACTTTTTCTGACTGGCTTATCCTGACTTTGGTTCCTTTAAATTCATTAACAGTATCTAGAAGAATGGCCATCCACTATATTTAATAAGTATCATGGTAAAGTTGTTGATAAGAATAAAATGCAAATTAAGTTAAAAAGAAAAAAAATCATATTAATAATTCATTTACTTTATGCACTGCATAACTTTCAGAGTTGAGTTCTAAAGCCTCTTCTACATAAGAAAATGCTTCTTCATTAAGTTTTAATTTTTCTTCATTATTTGGTGCAAGCTTGGCAATCTCAAATGTAGCTCGTCCCAGACGCCACAAAATTTCATCATTTTTATCTACCTAAAGAGGGAGGAAATTAATTTTATTACAGTAAAGCTTCGCTTCATCTTAGATGGGGTGGGGGGAAGAGTAATCCATTAAGTACCAAAAGTATCTTTGAAGGACAGGCTTTACGACGAACTAGACTTTACAAAACTATTTTGAATCACAAAACAAATTTTTTCCATTTCATTTTCAATTCAATGTTTTATCAAAACTGAATGTTATATTCAATTAACAGAAAGTAACTTTAAAGACTGGACATATTAGAAAAACTCGTGGTCTAAAGGAATATTATTCATTTATTTCATTCAATATTACAGAAAAAGATTTCAAAACGTGCATACATAAAGGCAGTTTTCCATTTAACCACGTTTTAGCGTTGTTATGCATCTGCAAGTTTTTGGTGTATTTTTGGAAATTGCATTCATTTTCCAATTAGTAACTTTCACGCACATGCGTCTGTTAGGTCTTTGTTACGTGATTTTTCAAGACATGGCGTTGTTAGATTTTTCTGCGTTTTTTCAGGTGTCTTTTCAGATCTAGCTAATCAGGTGCAATCTATTTCGCGATGTACTCTAGGTAGTGGTCTTCGCTGATTCAGATGGAGAATCGTGGCTGGCGTAGCTCTTGTTTGCCAACATGGGTTTTCGTGACTTTCCCTTGTGAATTTATTAATAAACAGGTATTAAAAATTTGGTAAATCATTTGTTTACTAACAAGAGAAAAGCACAAGGTTGTTCAATGCACTTTTTTGTTTTTATGCGCAACCATACATTAGAAGCAAATGACAATGAACGGCATCAGTAGCGCTCCAGAAGTAAAAAGTTCAAAAAAAAACATGGCGGTAAGAGGGGAAGCATAATCATTAGCAGCAGTCACCAAAGAATTGCAGTTAGAGCACTGTTGTTAGGCACAAAACTTTAATTTTGCTGTACAATTATTCATCTCGAAATAATTTATAAGATGAGGTAAGCATCCATGAATATTATTTTTATTAAAATTATAAAGCATCGCAACACACACCCCCTCACCAATGCAACGCATCACTCAATGTTTCACATGAAGCCAGCCCATGATGGAAAATTTACAAAGATTACCGAATTAATTAATACAGGCCTCGAAGTGAAAATTAAAAAAAATATAGGAGCTAATACAAAAAAATATAGGATACCATTTTGATGCATTATAGGCCTGTTTATATTAATTAATGCGATCCCCATTTTTGTTTATTGTATATTTTTACTTATTTATTTACATTTATACTATATAATTTGCTTTTTTTCTCAATTTTACATTGACTTTTTTGTCGCCAGGCATAGGGGGGAGGGGGGATGAGTTTAAACGAACTTCGACCTAACAAACAAGTGTATAATATTGAATATACTGGTACATTACACTGTATTATATGCTAGTTTCGTTTGAAATTCGTCAGATCGAAGTTCGTTTTACCCCACCCCTTCCGGCTTGCCGCTGCAGATAGGCTACCTCATTCTTTCAGTGCTTCTTAGCACGTTTGTCATGGCTGTCATTCTTGAAGATCACCAGAATTAGGCACGTTTCGAGTTAGAACACAATCTAGTTTCAATGAATTTTGTTTCAATTGACAATGAATTTAAAACAACAGGATCGTAGAAAAAGCACGATGCTGTTTGCATTTGGGTACCAGTTCTCTTGCTGGCAAAGGGTATTCCACTGCTTCTTAATAGAGTCTGATTGTAGAAATGTACAGATTTCTTATTTACGCATTCAAAAACAGAACAATTTAAAGGCATTCTGATAGAAAACACACTAGCAAACTCTTGTGATATATAGAATCGAAACGAGGCTAGAACTGAAAGCAACGAAAATCCTTAGGCTATCACAGCAAGAAATGACCTCATGTACTTCTTCTTCTTCTGGGAGGGATAATTTCAATCTTCTGAGACATTTTTCTTAATAAAAATATTAGGATAAATCAGAAAATTTTGAATAATATATATTTTATTAACCTGGATTAATATTATGACGCAAAAAAAAAAGTCGAATTTTTCTGTGGAGTTTACCTTGAAGCAAGGCAATAGTCATAAATTATGCCAACAAAATCACGTTTTCTGCACACTTAATATTTTTTGCCAATAAACCTGAGTGAGCAATTCAAAAATTATGGCTTTTCACTTTCAACCATTTTCAAATGGATGACGCTATATACCCTGTATATAATACATAAGGATTGTATAATTTTGAATGTCTGACTTTCTGTCTCTATCTTAATTAACGAGTGAAGACAAACTTAGTTTTAGCTCCCATAACAAGAGATGGGGCCAATCAGATCTGTTCTCTTATCAATTGCACATGTCTAGCAGTTAATTAACAATTTCAAGACCAATCCAGCAATGAAGATAGCAATCTAAGAGTTTAATCACTGCCATAATCTCCATAGCCTGATGCTTTTTTCTTAAATCAAAAAAAACTGCCTTTTTCAAAGTCATAAAATCATAGAGAAAGAAATCGAGTATTAAGGGGCTAGTTTTGACAATCCCCCCTTCACTGAAAGCGAGAAAAACCTAATCGATCACCTTGTGCTTGAATCTGATTGGCTGCCACTACTTTCGCTCCCATCTTTGGTTATGATAGCTATATAAATGATCACCCTTGAAATACAAAGCGAGTCAAAAGACCCCGAACTCAAAGTTTAAAAAATGTTTGCTGCAAAACCATAAAAGATATCAGAGTATTGCGTCTTGTGGCTGTTGTATGTGACCTTGGGAACACGTTCCACAACATGAGAGTACCACGTGATACGATTTCGGCACGCACGAGAGAGAGAAGTGGCGTTATGTCAGTCATGGTTCTTAGGCAAGAATTTGTTAGAAATTTGTTTTACGGAAAAATCGTACCAACGTTGCATACAGAGCTTTCAAAGAAAGTTTCCTGATGCTCCTATACCAGGGAAAACAACTGTGTATTATCTTGTATACCGGGTTTCACGAGACAGGCAATGTGTATGATAAGCCTAAAAGTGCCCGATGGGCCATAGCATTGACTACGTTTCAGAAGAAAATTCAAGTTTCCCTGCAGCACTCTCCGCGGAAGTCACTTCAGATCGTATTCAGCCTGCTAGAAGGCAAACTAAACATCTAAAGCTAAAGCCGTATAAAAATCGGGTAGTCCAAGAGCTTCGTTCTTTGAATTTGGAAAAGTACATTGTTTACTGCAAATAGTTGAAGAATTTAAGTGCAAGAGTTTCACAAGCAAGAGTTTTACGTGCAAGAGTATTACTGCATGAAGTTGAACTTCACGCCCCATCAGCCACTTTTAGACTTATCATACATAAAGCTTGTTTAGCGAAACGGGTTTACAAGATCATACATGGTTGTTTTCCTTAGTATAGGAGCATCAGGAGCTTTCCTTTGAAAGCACTGAATGCAACGTTTGTACGATTTTTCTACAAAATAGGCTTCTAACAAAGCAAATCTGTTCTTGTGTGAGAACCATGACTGACATAATGTCACTTCTTGCACGCGCAAGCATCATGTCACGTGGTACTCTCATGCTGTAGAACGCGTTCCCAAGGTCACATACAACAACCACAAGGAGCAATACTCGGATATCTTTTATGGTTTTCAGCAAACATTTTTTAAACTTTGAGTTTGGGGACTTTTGACTCACCCTGTAGAAAGAAACAATGAAATTTTAGCACTGCACTGAACTTTCTTATTCAGACTATAAATTTTCAAACTCATTGAAATTAATTACATTCTAATTTAGAAAAATCTTTAATATTCTTAAGTTGCTAAATAGAAATTAGGAAATTATTAAAAACATTATTTTATTATGTAATAATACCTTATATGGAGATAGAAGATTATAGATTTTTTTATAATCTGTCTCTTGGTATAGCTTATCAGCATTTTTTAACAAAGAATCCATATCTATTTGCTGTCGCTTTTCTTGAGTTAGGAAAGAAACTACAAAAAAAGTAACACATTACAATAGAATAATTTATCAATGAAACAATGAAAATTCATTTCAAATTAATGGAACAAAAAATGAATAAATAGAGAAAAGTGTAAAGAAAATTCCACAGCCTGGACTCTAACCAGGGACCTTCAGGTTACCGTCCCGATGCTCTAACCACTAAGCCACCGTGGACATGGAAGCTGACGCTATCAAACATGTCCTATGTGCATAGGTTAAAGCATGGCTCCTTGTTCGCACGGTGGCTATAAAAATTGTTGTCATAATTGCTGTCCTGCTCAAAGTGATAACTAGAAAGCCTACGCCCTAGCCCTCTCGGCTACCTGGTCTTACTGATTTTAAAAGTAATAATTAAAACTTTACGACTGCCCTCGTTCAGTACTGACACATTGTCATTTGAGAATAAATAACAAAACATAAGAAAACAATAATCAGCTGTGAAATATCACATCAGTTAGGCATTCATTTCTGTTGAGGCATTCTTATAGATGGGTGGCAAAATTGCCCATACTCCTTTGAAGCGTGGGATGTGGAATCCTTCGAATTTCTCGCATTACTGTTTCGGAAAGGGCTTGAAGAGAACGTGGTTTGTCAAGAGTAAACTTTAGATAGCCCACAAAAAGTAGTCCCAAGGTGACTATAAAGGTGTTGTAAACACACATACACACGTGATGTGCTTTCTACAGACCATGGCTCCACTGCTACTGAAATGGCATCTGGCAGCGAGTAGATATCATATCAATCTTTCCAAAACATTCAGTCGACCCCAGCATACTTGGCAGTCTTTGCAGAAACACCATACCTCGCTGCTGGGCACTATATTGTATGGCAGTGTATTAATAATCCAAGCACAAATAATTGCAAGTGCAACTGCAGATGTAGGATGAGAGTTACCTAAAATGAGTATTAACTTATCTATATCCCCCCCCCTCCCCTCCTCAAACGTCAACTTTTTTTTGGGGGGGGTTCTTTTTTTTTTTTTGCATGTATTTAGAATCAAATCACTGCATCGCCAGGTTGCTCAAAAAATTCATCTGATACCAGTAGGTCTAATTCCATCTCCATACTTTGTCCCAGATAAATGAAATATAAAAGTAAGAAAATAACAAGCATTTTGTATATTAAGTTACATCTCAACATTTCCCTTTCCCATTAATTAATTTCATGAGAAACTCACCGTTACTGGTTTTATATTCGGCAAATACTATTCCTACAGGAATCAACCCAACAGCTGATAGATGAAGCTTATAGAATTGTCGAGAAAAATTTCTCCGTATCTTTAAAAGGTTGAAGTAGCTCTATAAAAATAGAATATTCACTTTTAAAAATGGTTTTGGCATCCCTTTTGGGAGTAATCTATTAATTCTACAGGACATAAATAGATTTTTTGTACGTCATTATCAAGAAATTATTTTTTAATTAATCGGTAAGCATTTCAAAAGTGTTTACTTAACGAAATAATATTAAGTTTTTCTATACATGACAACCGCATACCGTTGGACGAGTCTTGGTCTTCCTATACAATAGATACATACGAAATAAATCATATTTGTTTTGTATCCCCGATAATCCATTCCAAACACGATTGAGCGCTGCCATATTTGTTTACGGGGCAATAGAAGACGAGATGTGGAACAAACTATTGGTCCTTTTTCATACGGGTGAAACCAATATAGAAAACCAATTAATTTATTAAGTTACTGTTTTCCAACAATGGCTATACATAGTTGTAATGCCATTCATTTTACTGACCGATGGAGTTATAATTAAAGTTTAATGAAATGAAATTAACTGACTGAACAATCTCTTGAAATCCCGTTTTAAATCCCCATTCTTGCCCGCCATTAAAGCAGCCACACATGACGTCTCGTGCCTTTCTCACTTTTTTTATTAAGGAAAATTTTTAAAACAATATATGAAATATTTTAGATATTGACATAATTCTCGAAGCAGATGAATTAGAATTGATTTTAATTTAATTTTAACTAAACTTGAATTCAATCATCGTGCAAGTGATAAATGACGTCAAAATGTGTGGTCTTGAATCGTTTGTTTTGTTTGTTTTTTTTAAAGAAAATATGAAAACACAAATGAAGATTATAATATTCTGCTAAAACATAGTACACGTAAATGACAATTTATTGAAGTTTGGATTTAGAACAAATTGATTAAATGTAGCAATTCATTTTTAATTTTTTCTACTTTCGTTTTTTCAGATTGCTTCGTGCCATTTAATAAAAGAGAAAGTGTTGGGTCATGCTTGTCCCTATCTGAATTGTTAAGAACATGTTCACTCAGAAAAACCTTGTTAAACTCCATTCTAAAACATTTAACAGACCGTTATATAATATTTTAAAGTTCACAAGTACTTTACTAAAATATATAAAATTTTATGTAATATCCGTTTAATTTAAAAAAAAAATTACTCTTTTGTTTTCTTACAAAATGAAATAATAATAATAATAATGGGGGAAGGCCACCCAGAAACGACGGGGCCAAGCCCTTTGTCCCCCACAGGCCAAAGCCCAAAAACGGGGTTAATAAATGAACAAGTACAAAGAAACTAAACAAATCAAAAAATGAATCTTAAAAATGACGCTAGTTAGTTGGTTTACGGTAAACAGAGAAAAAGAAGCGATAGGTGACAGAGCTATAGTCACCTAAACTATATTTTCACAGAGCTCTTATCACTAACAAATCTATCCCACATAATAGACCAGACATTTCACTCGTAGATAAGCAAAACAATCTTAAGTGACCTACATAATTGACGTCTCCATCCTCAACACACAAAATTTACAAAAGACTTACATTGACAAAATCACTAAATATACACGCGAAATAAAACCTCATTGGGGAGTTGCCAGAGTACATAATGTTTCTATCGTTCCTTCTGCCACCGGGCTTATTCCACACTCATTATACAAAAGCCTGTCAACATCGAATTTAAAGCCACACTTAAACAAAACCGTAAAGAAAGTCACAATCCTAAACACTTTTCACATAATAAGGAAATTCCTATATCCAAACATCAATACTCCCACAAACACGTAATTTTTCCTTTCCTTGCATTTGAGTCCCTTGGGCTTTGTCCTCTTGGGTCCGCCTCTGGGACTTGGCTTCCGGACTTGATCCGAGGTTGGTTTTCCCAAACAATAATAATAATAATAAAATTGGTAGAGACTTTACAATACAACAAATGGAGAACAGAGACCAGTTGTGTTGTAAAGTCTCTACCAATTTTATCGATAGAAACAGCACTATGGACCCCTACTCAACAACAATAATAATAATAATAATAATAATAACACTCGTGTGGTCCTACGTCCGCGTCGTGCGAGGGGGGCAACATCTTAGAGAGATGGCCCTGGTTAACAGGTCTGATCTGTTCTACCCTTAGATTAATCTTGAGGGGGCCCAGATGACCCAGTAGGGCTGATGAGCTGATTACATCAACCAAGGGCCTGCTGATGATGGAGATGACTAACAGGACCACCCATTTATTGGTGATCACTATGATTAGTGCTAGTGCGTTATCTGTTACCGGCTCGGACATCACCCGGGTTACCAAGGTCCGCGCTCGTGGGTTAGGCAAAGGCTCACGTTCGAAAAATATGCCACAATCTCCCAGGGCCACTGGTGGCGAAGGCAGCACCAACCCCTGTTCGGCTACTGCAATGCCACAACCTGTCCCTAGTATTTCAAGAGCTTCTTTGCCCTCGACCACTAAGGCAGGCAAGCCACGCCAACGCATGAAATGGATCAATGACATAAACCATTGTCTCATGCGAGCCTACTACGCATTCACTAAATTGGAAACTGACACTACGGCTTACAGACAACGCTTATATAACATTTTCAAAGAGACATATCCTCACATCACAGTCACTGAACAACGCATTGCAGATCAGCGTCGCACAATTGTTATGAACAATTTAATACCCTTACCCACGTTACAGAAAATAAAGCAAGAAGTTGCACAACAGCTACAAGAACACGAGCCATCTACACAAACCGACACTCAACACACAGATTCAAACACTAACATTGGCATCACTAATGAACATGTAGAACACACACTCAACAATGAACTTCACCATGATATTCATCCACAACACAACACGAATACCAAACTTATTGAAACATTAAATGACACCCTACAAAGATACCTTACAGTTTACACGGGAACAGATCCCACACAAAGACCAGGTATACCTAAAATAAACATAAACAGCAAAACGGGGGAAATTTTATCTTGCATGAACACATATATCTTACCACAGTACATTGAAGAAAATCTATCTTTAGAGTACATACACCTACTTATTTACACTGGGGCTCTTACAGTTATTTCCACACTGGGTAGGAACCCAATCCATAAACACACACTAAAATTATACACCCAACAGAAACCTAAATGGCAAAAGCGGATTGAGTCTGAGATTGACGAAATCCGCAAGCAGTTAGGTAGACTTACACAGTACGCTAAAAACAACACTTCATCACAGCAGAACAAACGCCTCAGACAGTTATTTAAGAAGATTAAAACACACACCAGACATGAGCAGCACAATCAACACATTACAGAATATATGGACACATTAAAACAAAAGTTAGCTGCAAAAACACAACGCCTGAAGAGATACAAAACATCAGTGTTGTGACAAATACTTTTTTAAAGTATTTGAAATACAAAATACAAAATATGTGGCTACAAATGTATTTTAAAATATTTCAACTACTTCCAGTCAAATGTATTTCAAATACAAAATACTAAATACGTAATTACAAATACAAAAAATACTTTTAATTTATTTACGATTTTTGACAATTTTTCTTCAATAACAGCAACTTTTCAAATCTGGCATCACTCAGACGATTTCTCGATGGGGTCGAAATCTTCCCACCCACGTTGAACAGTCGTTCAACAGGGGCGGAAGAAGGCAGAGGCGTATTAAATTTCTTAAATAACTGCTTTACGATTGGAAAAGAATTCAGGCAGGAAAGCGTTCTCTCTGGACTTTCTAAATAAGAGAGGCACTCAATGTAAACACAGTTCCCCGAAGCACTTCCAGGTCTCTCTAACTCATCATCTGGGAAGGTAAAAAAAAAATATCTTCATTTACATTCTTGGCTTGCTCTTGAAATGGTATTTCCCGATTCTGGTTCTTACTGCTCTTGTAGGGTACATAGCAGCATTTAAAAAATATTTTTGTGCAGATCTTTTTGGCTGTCCTTAAGCCAGCGCAGCTTAAAATAAGGTTTGGATACAGCCCCAATAATCAATTCTTTCGTATCGATGCTTTTGTCTGCGTCATCTTTGCAGTTGAGGGCGCGAAACATATCTGTGTATCTCCTTTCAAGACCCTCCAGCATAGCTTTTGCAAGAGGCTTGCAGTACTGTAAATTTCTCATCATCATTTCTTGAAAGTTATTCTTCAATTGAACAAGACATGTAACATGTCCATAGTAACAGTTCTTTTCCCCTTCCAAAGAATAATGGCCTTGGCTATTGGTCCCATTACAGTCACATACTCCTGCAGATATCCCAATTCGACATAGTTGAGATTTGGCAAAGCTAGTCTTTCGAAAATCATGGGAAGATGTTCCGTAACAGAAAGAAAGGAAACAACGCTGTCATATTTTGAATTCCACCTAGTTGGACATGGGAGAACAAGTCTTTTCTTACAAATTTCTTCTATCAAGTCAGAGGCTTTGGTGCTTTTACTTACATGGTTCCACAAGGTGCAGCATTTTGCACCTGTTTATCTTTCCATCAAAAATGGCTTTCTGGGCATCCGTTGTGGCAACAAGATTTAAAGTATGGCTGCAGCATCTAACATGGGGCGGCAAAACAATTTCATCGTCGTTTTCTTCCTGAAGAATGTTCCTAATGTGTTTAATTTCTACTTCGTCATCCTCAGCTTCCTCAACAGAGGGTTTTTTTGGTTGGGAATCGGAATCCCATGATCCCTCATTTGGAGTGGGAGTTGTTCTGATTGGCAGTACTGCTGATTGGGAAAATCGACTGGTCCAACAACAATTTGAGGGGAGGAATAGTCATATAAAATTGAAAAAAGTATTTGAAATACAAGATACTTTGAAAGTGTATTTGAATATACTGTACCAAATACTGTAAAAAAATTGTATTTGAAATACAAAATACTAAATACAATCAAATACCCTCAAATACTTTCAAATACTAAGTATTTCAAATACATCACAACCCTACAAAACGTGCACTCAGCGCAAACAGCAGAACAATTATTCGCAAACAATGAGAAGACATTCTATAAGCAGTTAAACAAAGACTATGCACAGATACAAAACATTGGTCTGCCAACACAAACAGCACTCCAACATTATTGGTCGTCTCTTTGGTCTGTCTCAGTTGAACATAATAGGGAACCTAGCTGGATCAGGGAAGAGGAGCAATTAGCATCCACACTATCAAACATGCCTTATACTGACATAACAGCAGATGAACTCTCTCAAGTCATTAAACGTACTCACAATTGGAAGGCTCCAGGTGTAGATAGGATTCAGAACTTCTGGTATAAGCGCTTCACCTGTTTGCATGTGGCCCTTGAAAAACAGATCTCCAACACTTTGCAAACACACAGACATTGCCACATTTCCTCACACAAGGATTAACATACATGGTACCAAAGTCACATAACACTACAGATCCCACACATTATAGACCTATCACATGCCTGCCTACACTTTACAAAATAATAACTGCCAGTATCGCAAACAAAATTTATACACACATAGACACAAACAACATTCTCACTGAGCAACAAAAGGGATGCCGTAGAAATCACATGGGTTGTAAGGAGCAACTCCTGATAGACAGTGTGGTCCTACGGCAAACTCACAATAAACATCGACACCTCCATGCAGCCTACATTGATTACAAAAAGGCCTTTGATAGTGTCCCACACTCATGGCTTTTATATACACTACGATTATATAAAATAAACCCTACACTTATCACATTTTTAGAAAGTACAATGCTGCATTGGAGAACTACACTACACCTCACACTCAACAGTGAAACCATCACGACTGACAAAATACAGATAAACCGGGGCATCTTCCAGGTGACTCACTGAGCCCACTCTGGTTTTGTCTTGCACTAAATGCACTTTCAAACAGACTGAACAGCACAACTTACGGCTACACGATTAAACACAATAAAAACTTCCACTACACGCTTTCACACTTATTCTGGACGACATGAAAATCTACGCCTCTACACAAACACAATTGCACCAATTACTTGACATTACATAAGCTTTTTCAAAAGACATACACATGCAATTTGGGTTGGACAAATGCAAAACCATTCACATTGAAAATTGAGTAATCAGGGAAGGGGGCTTCACATTAGATGAACCAGATCACATTGCTGATATGGAAAGTGACGAATTTTACAAACATCTAGGATTTAAGCAAGCCAAGCTTCTGGAGCACACACAGATAAAGAATACGCTCACTAAACAATATATTCATAGGCTAGAGACAATACTTAAAACGCATTTAAATTCCAGAAATTTAATCAAGGCCATCAATACTTATGCCACGCCAATACTCTCGTACTCCTTTGGTGTCACACAGTGGACACACACAGATCTTGAGGGACTTGAAAGGAAACAACGTAAACTGCTTACAAAGTACAGAAAGCATCATCCACACGCAGCTATTGAAAGACTCACCCTGCCTCGTTCAGAGGGAGGCAGAGGTCTTATTGACATAATAGATCTACACCAGAAACAGACTCAGTCACTCAGAGAATTTTTTTACTCTAAACAACACACATCACCATTACACAAAGCAGTCTGCATGGCTGATACAAAATACACAACTCTGAATCTGAACAGCGTGCAAAACGCCCATAACATTCCTAAACAGGCACTAAACTTCAATCATGGCTCGGAAAGCAACTCCACGGTAGACATCCTTCTGACCTCAACCAGCCACACGTCGACAAAAAAGCGTCGAACGTTTGGTTGAGCGAAGGGAGTCTCTTTGGGGAAACTGAAGGAACCATGATTGCCATACAAGACCAGGTTATTAACACTAAAAGCTACAGAAAATATATTATCAAAGATTCCACTGACGGGTCTTGCAGGAAATGCCATATCACAGAGGAAACTATCCAACACGTCATATCCAGTTGCAAAATACTCACGCAGACAGATTATTTACACAGACATAACCAGGTAGCCAACATCATATATCAACATCTAGCTAAAATACACAAGCTAAGGGACGTTCACACTCCATACTATAAATATATCCCCGACACTGTCTTAGAGAACACCACACATAAACTATATTTTGACAGAGCTATAATCACTGACAAAACTATCCCTCGTAACAGACCAGACATTACACTAGTAGATAAGCAAAACAAAGTGACTTACATAATTGATATTTCCATCCCCAACACACAATTTACAAAAGACATACACTGACAAAATCGCTAAATATACGGATCTTGCACATGAAATAAAACGCATTTGGGGAATTAACAGAATACACATTGTTCCTATCGTTCTTTCTGCCACTGGGATTATTCCACACTTGCTACACAAAAGCCTGTCAACACTAAATTTATACCCACACTTTTATAAAACCTTACAGAAAGCCACAATTCTAAACACCTGTCACATAGTAAGGAAATTCCTACACCCAAACATCAATACTCCTACGAGTGCGTAACTTTCCCTCCCTTGCATTTGGCCCTCTTTTGGGTCCGCCTCTGGGATTGGCTTCCGGACTTGATCCGAGTTTGGCTTCCCCAAACAATGACAATAATAATAAAATTGGTATAGAGTTTACAACACAACAAAGGGAGAACAGAGACCAGTTGTGTTGTAAAGTCTCTACCAATTTTATCGATAGAAACAGCACTATGGACCCCTTACTCAACAACAACAATAATAATAATAATAACAACAACAACAACTAGAAATTAATCCTCCCGAGGAAGTTATAGTTAAGTAGCGGAAGCGCTGAGATCATCTATTTTTACCCTTTTTAAAAGGATAATATCTTTTTAACCATCCCCCATTTTTTTAATCGAAAAATTGGTTTTCTTGAATATAGTATTTAGAAAATGAAGACAAGCTCTATCTATCAGCAAAATTTCAGAGAATGATTATCTACAATGCCATGACAGAACTGCAAAAATTATCCATTGGAAACTCTATCAGAAGTTTGGATTCTAAAGCTGCAAAAATCACTGGTAACACCACGTCAAGAAAGTTCTGGAAAATGAGGAGGTTAAGATCTTATGGGACTTCAGAACCCAAATAGATAGATATCTGGCCCACAACCAACACCTCCTAGACAGAAAGCCTGATAACGGAAACGTAATACTTTGTTACATCATCATTAGTCGACCAAATTTAGGGATTATTATTGGTAGAAAT
Source organism: Rhysida immarginata (assembly GCA_023313115.1). Taxonomy (NCBI): domain Eukaryota; kingdom Metazoa; phylum Arthropoda; class Chilopoda; order Scolopendromorpha; family Scolopendridae; genus Rhysida; species Rhysida immarginata. The sequence goes on along the minus strand of JAHWFO010042109.1, from coordinate 805,671 downwards.
AGGATTAATCTAACAATAGTCGACTAATGATAATGTAACAATGTATGACGTTTTCGTTATCAGGCCTTCTGTCTAGGTGGTGTTGCCACAACACGCCTGACATAACTTTTGTCAAGAAAATGTATAATCTTAATTGTTCAACTAAGAACGAGAATAAGTCCAGCTAAAGTTAGAAAATGCATATAAAATGAGATGCATTATTGCACCACCACAGTGTAGCGCATTCTCTGGTGAGTTCTTTTGATCTTGGCCTACGGCTTTGCTAACGTAACAAGAAATTAATCTCCCCGAGAAGGCTATAGGAAAGTAGCGGAAGCCCTGAGGTCATCTATTTTTATCCCTTTGTCTTCACTTTATAACCCCCCACAATTTTTCTTAATCAAAAAATTTATTTTCTAACGTGGTATTTCTTTCTATATATATAAAGAAGGATGTTTGTTTGTTTGTGGGTTTGTTTGTTTGTTTGTGGGTTTGTTTGTTTGTTTGTTTGTTTGTTTGTTTTTTATACAAATCTACAGTTTTATTCCGATCTTGATAAAATTTCGCATACATGACCTTCAAAACATGAGGAAGGTCACTGTCTACATCAGATTTCGAAAAAATAATAATTATTGATAAAAAATTGATATTCATGATTATGGCAGGGTATATTAATGAGAAATATCTCATGATCAATAATATAAGACAAAGATTTTGCAACAATAAGTATCAACAATGGTATCAACACGCAATTCACAAACACTCTGCACGGACCAACAATATATATCTCATGACCAACAATGCAAATAAAATTTTGTGCAACAATAGGTATCAACAATGGTGTCAACACGCAATGCACCAACACTATGCAAGGATCAACAATATACGTCTCATGACCAACATTGCAAGGCAAAGTTTGTGCAATATAGAATTCAATGCATAGAATTCCTGTTATTCAGGCTTTTATCAGAAAAGAGAATTCTTAGTACTTAACAATTTCTTGAAAATCTTTAAAAATGATCAGTAACTGGAGATAATGAGTTAGCAGACTATTGAGAAAGAGTGAAAGACGATAGAGGAAGCACTCCTTTAGCTCCATGCTGTATTGAGCAAATGGTAAGCAAGTAAATAGAAGAATCGGCGACCGCTAGACTATACAAAGTGATGATTTGCCAATTTTTGCTCAAGACATCGAAAGAAGAAAGGAAATTGCAACAACATCAAGTGGGCATCTAAAGTAAGATTACGTGAGTAAAAAATTATTTAGACTAGAAGGCATCCTTGGAGAGGTCCATCCATTGTGAGCCTTTAAAAAATTTTTTTTCGGTAAATCAAGTCCCGGTATATCACCTAGAATGGATTTTTTCAGTGAAGAGGTAAATTCCTGTCTTTCGGATTTTTCTTAGACTGGATAGTCCCTTCGCTCTATATTGTAGTGATTGAGTTATTATTTAACGAATTTGGAGGTTTAATTTAGCTTTTTGAGGTTGTTCTGTTTACCTACAAGCGTAATTATCCCGGGCAACGCCAGGTCTTCTACTAGTAGAATATATAAAAGAGCTCTATCTTCTTTCGTTTCTCATCATTGCTGATCGAATGACATATCACATGACATATATTGACATAATTCTAAAGACCAAGTGACTGCCATCCCCACAACTCCGACCCCACTGGAACAATTTGTCCCAAACTTCATAAGTAAGGTAGATCTTGCCTAGAGGAATATGCATACGAAATTTCATTTCTTTACATAGTACCTAAATACTTTTGGTCCCCTCTAACTCCCACCTCTGTAACTCCGACCCCAATGCTCCAATCAAAACCAAATTAAATAGTGAAGGATGACATGCCCATGGTAAGGAACGTTTGGAATTTCAATTTTCTACGTGAAAAAATGTAGAAAACGTGAAGGGGACAGACGGACGGACAGACAGACAAACATTGTGAAACCAGTAAGTGCTCTTTTCTTCCGCTACTTAACAAGAAATTAATCTCCCCGAGGAAGATATAGGAAAGTAGCGGAAGCTGAGGTCGAATTACCCTTTTATCTGCACTTTTTACCCCCCCCCCCAATTTTTTAAATCGCAAAATTGATTTTCTCGAACGTAGTGTTTAGAAAATGAAAAAAGCTCTATCTTCTTTCGTTTCTCATCATTTCTGATCGAAAGACATATCACATGACATATGTTGCCATAGTTCTAAAGAACAAATGACTGTCACCCCCAATGGGACAATTTGGCCCAAACTTCTTAGTAATGTAGATCTTGCATAGAGGAATCTGCATACCGAATTTCACTCCTTTACATACCTGAATACCACGTAAACCGTTTGGTCCCTATAACTCCCATCCCGTATTCCGACCCCAGTGGGCCAATCAAAACCAAACTTAATAGTGAAGTAGGACATGCCCATAGTAAACTACATTCCGAATTTCAACTTTCTATCTCAAAATATATAGAACATATGAAGGGGGAAAAACGGACATTGTGAAACCAAGAAGTGCTCCATTCTTCCGCTCTTAATATGAGAATCTGGCAGCTTCGAAAATGGCGGGTCAACTGGAAACCTACTCCAAGGATTGAATGCGGTCAGTCCAGGGGCGGATTTAGACTTGATGAGGCCCTAAGCTATATGAAGCCCCTACCATGTTAAACTAAGATTGTGAGGCCCTACAGAAGAGGCCTACATATTGTGAGGCCTTAAGTTGTAGCTTACAGTATTTACTATACTCTGTCCAACGAAAATTGGAGTGGGTGTGTCCAGTTAAACTTTCTATTTTAATTGTTAGACACTGTTGATTCTACTTTGGCAACAATGTCTAACAACTGTAATAGGAAGTTTAACTGGACACGCCCACTCCAACTTTCGTTGGATAGAGTATAGTAGCAACACCTCGTAGAAAGAAAGCCTCACAACTGAAACGTCGCATATTGTTACATCATCATAATTCGACCATTGTTGATCGTATTTCTACCAATAGTAAGCCCTAAATTTGGTCGACTTATGATGATGTAACAATGTATGACTTTTCAGTTGTGAGGCTTTCTTTCTAGGAGGTGTTGATAGTAGCTTATACGTAAATCCGCCCCTGAGTCAGTCATTTCTTAAATGCTAAATGTAATATCGCAATAGAAATCTATCCCAGGCCCGTAGCCAGGGGGGGGGGTCGAGGAGGGGGGGTCGACGACCACCCCATTATGGAAAAAAGTCCGCCTCCCAAATATGCAAAAAGGTCCGACTCAGTGGAATTTTTGAAAATCGACTCCCCCATGATAACGTCCTGGCTACGGCCCTGTATCCTAAATGTATAGTGAAGGTTGGATGTGTAAGGGTCAGGTTTATAGCTAAGTTGAAAAATTCACGAGGCCAACGAGATAACAAGGCCTGAAAGCGAAAAAGTCAACTGACCAACTGGGTGCTAGCAACAATCCAACCTTCATTGTTTCCAACAAAAGGAAAAACACTGATTGTTAACATCCAAGATGGAGATCATCTAGTTGGTCAGGTGACTTTTTCGCTTCCAGGCCTTGTTATCTCGTTGGCCTCGAAGAATGACGTCGCTTTCTTAGACGATGCACATTAGAAGGAGGAAAGACAACTGTGACGCGGAAAACATTGAATCCGTGGACAACTTGATTCGGAACCATGTGATTTCCATCTTTTTTGAACCCCTACAAAACATCTGGGTGATCACTGGTTCAAGACACCTGATGACGCGAAGAAACCGGGGACAAGACAAAATATTTCTCTATCTAAAATATTTTATTCTACTTGAATCCAGGCACTTCCAGCTAGATAGCTCAAGTCATTGAAAAGGATAGAGACTACATCGAGATTCTCAGTTTTGTTAAGATTCCTTCTATTTTCTAATAACTCTCGTTTTCTAGCTTTAGCTTGACTCTACTCGTATTACACTGGTGTACCACTTTTTCAAATACCTCAGTATCCAGTTCTCTCGTTTGTTTCTATGTTGTTCGTCTGTTCATCTTTTGATCCTCATTTAAGCTATTCCTTCTGCGATTCCGTCACAAAAGTTATCTCCCAACAAATATTCACTCTTCTGCTTTCCTGCATATTCTCCATCCTCTCGAAATATTTTAGATATCCCGATCTTTAAGCTCATCCGACCCAGCTTCCCATACATGATATACGTAGGCGTGTTTCTTTCCATTACAATTAACTTCAAATATTGATCACGTATCGCTTCCATCATTTCATCCCATCCCCACTCCATAAATCAAATTTTTAACTAAAGACTCGAAAAGCCTCATTTTGACTCCCACGTCTGTGATATTGACCTATTACCTAAGCGCCAAGCCATATTCATGGCTAAAGTTGCCTTCTATTTTCGGAACTTTTACCGGTGAGCTATATCTTCAAACATCTCATTTATCACTTCGATGCCTTTTCACCACCATTTCTCTTTCAGACTCCTTTCCCACCTTTCCGGAAATTGATGATGCTTAACATTGCGTGTGATATCGTTTTCTTTCGATTTTGGTTAATCAATCTTGTAGGAAGAGCGATAACAGGAATAGATGAGGAGTGAAAGCCTATATTTTATTCCTGACGATATTTTATCTAAAGCTTTTCTTGGGATGTTAGCCGAATATGAAGGCAATCCCTCCTTAGAAGAATTTCTGGCTAAACATTCCCCCTGATCAATTTTCTCCCACATTATCTCTCTATAGCAGCGTAAATTTGTTTGTACCTGTACCACAGTATCTCTAACTATACTGTGCATGTACTGCGTTTCAAAATTAGGTCTGAATTAGATACTTGCCTGCCTCAGATTTGGATTACTTATAGTGTTTATATAATTTTCCCATCATTTCATGATTCATAAAAAATTTAGGCACGGATTAAAGGTTTAGAAACGCTGCTCAATCCTTGTATTGTTTCAGAGAAATATTTTAGTATCGCATACTGATCATAAAAAATATCACTTGCTATGCATCCAGTATAAAAATTTTGGGAGGGGTCCAAAACGCGGAGGATGGAATAAGACTGACAAGAAGACATTTTTGCGTGTAAACTCAGTGAGACAGTATATAATTATAAATATTATGAGAAACATAATTTCCGCTCTTTCACAATTTACAGTTAAGACATTTGAGTTATAGGTCCGTTCTTAGGTTTCTCCCTGTCTACCTATAAAATACTGCTGCTTGTGTTTTTGTCGATTTTGGAGGTGTATCAAACTGCCCCCCCCCCCCTTCTCTCTCTCTCCCCAGGTGCGCCGCTGATGTCGCAACTTCAACTCATAAATGCTCTCAGTTCGTGGAAATAAAGATAGATGCCCCAGAATAAAATCAATTTATTAAATATTCTTTGAATTAAATAAATAACGCATTCATGATTTGATAAATATAATAATTATAGATTTTATTGCATCTATATGAATGAAAGTTTATTTATTGAATTCATATGAATAAAAGTTATCTCTGTATTTTATGAAATAAAGAAGAGAAACATTTCATAAATAGATAAAAGTAAGTAAATATTCTTTTATTTAATAAGAATAAAGAAATGACGTTCAGAATATTAATTTATTCTTTTAATGTTATCCTCTCAGTACAAATTTTCCATTAAGCTAAAAAGAAGTATAATTGTGATTATATTAAAAGTTTAATTTTTCGTGTTCTTCGATTTTCTCCCTTTTTTTTTTTAAATAAAATACTGCATTGGCGAAAAAAAAACCTATTTTGAAGCGCGCATGCGTCGTCAAACATTTTATTTATAATTTTCTCTTTAATTTTTAGTTCATTTATTGTTTATTTGAATTTACCCATCATCCACCCGCTATGTAATTGTTACTCCATATTGCTCAACTAAGTTTGTGTATTCAAATATTGAGAATAATTGAAAACTAACTTCTATTATTCTTGGAAAAATTATACCCCCTTTATTTAATTTAGCAAAAAAGAAGTATTATGTTTAACAATACCATCAATATTCTTTTTAGTATTGTCATCCATTTAAAGTAAATAATTAGCGAAATATTATTGAAGCAGATCATTGTTGAGTTAGTTTATTGTTGTCACAATAAGAGAGAGAGTGAGGTACAATTTTCTTTTTTTCAAATATGCTGAAAAGAAGAATATAAAAATTTGTTGTTTATTATTATAGTAATATTTTATATTGGCGAAAACTTTTGAAACAATCGCGCAAAAGTGACTACATGTAAATTTACGTATTCGATTGCAGCGTTTCAAACACGCGAGAAATGAGAAATGAAATGCTTGCACGTCTAAATGTTTTAAACTACTGCGCCTATGTTCTTTCCACTACTGCTAGAGCCATTCATCCCTTCTTAATCATAGTTGCCATAGACGTCAGAAGAGAAAAATCAATGTTGCAAACCATTGTCGGGAAAAATCTTGTAAGCATTCCAAGGAGCTTTACCTGTGACGCAGATGTGATTTTAAATTTGAATATTTCACTTTTACTTGCAGTTGATTTAAATAAACAATGGAAATACCTTTGATTCTATCCACACTCACATCATTTTTAAATATAGGCCTAACTTTAATTAGCCATTTTTAACAATAGGCTTAACATTATTTAGCCATTTTTAACAATAGGCATAACCTTATTTAGTCATTTTTTAACAATAGGCCTAACATTATTTAGTCATTTTTAACAATAGGCCTAACATTTAGTCATTTTTAAATGTAAACCTAACATTAATTAGCCGTTTTGACAATAAGCCCAACATTCAGTTGTTTTTAAATATAGGCCTAACATTAATTAGCCATTTTTAACAATCGCCCTAACATTTTTTACCCACATTTAACAATAGATCTAACAGCACTGACTTTTAAAACGAACTGAGCATGTGCATCGACAAAGCTTCATAACGGGCACGTGCTCTAGGCTGCAATCAACAATGCTTAAGTGATAAACAAAAAGTAACACTGTATTCACTTTTGACTCATCAGTACGAATCGAATGATATATTACATGCCTTAAGTTCATGTTCTTAATATAGTGCACGTGCTTGAAGGGGCCCACGAGAGCTCATCAAAAGTTGATATATCGCAGTTTAGTTCTTCCATTTTCACTTTATCGTGCAAACGATGGCCGGCCGGACACATAAAAGGTACCAATTAAGCTTGTATTCTTATATATAGCTTTAGCTAAAGCTCGTAATAGGGGTTCATTGAAGTATTTTGGGGGGTCATTTTCTCGGATATAGCATTTCGAAAATCGAAAAGAATGTCATATTCGTCTTGTGCTCGTGATTCCCGTTCGAATGACATTTTACATGCCTTATATTGTCAATAAAAAAATTTAATGGGGGGGTTTGGGTCTCAATAGTCACGTGACTATTAGACCGATTTCAATCACAAACTAATCAGGTGAGCTCAGGAAGGGTCTCTATCCAAGAATGAAAACAGAATTTGAAAAAGTTAAAGCATTCTTGAGTAATCGTCGGACATACAGACAGACAGACGGACAGACAGACACACAAACAGAGCGAAACTAATATATACTTGTTCGTCAAGAGGAGAGAGAGTTTATTTAATATTTACTAACGCATTCGATAGGCATCTATTTATTGTAAAAATATTTATAATTATTAAATTTACATCGGAGACATTATGTCCATATGTTTGAATGATGTCAATGTGACTACTAAATCCAAATGAGCAAAACTGCAGTATTGCTTGCTTGTTAAGAACAAGCCTTTCTCTCTTCAATCGCTTTAAACCTACAACTCAGGCAGGCTTTAATTTAAAAATGCTGCTTCTCAGCGAAATATTTGATTTGATCTTTGGTGGACAGGCACGACTTTTCAAATGTTCCTGAACACAGGGCAACACAAGATGTATGAGAAGAAACGATCACATATAACTCGTTCTATCTCTTTCCTTCATGCCCCCCACCCTCCCACGACAGACACTTTAGTTAATTTATATCGATCAATTAAAAGATTTACTGAATTTGATCGAATATAAAAAATCTTAATTGTTTCTGTAGTTACATTTATGACAATTTAAGTGTGGAATACAATATCGCTCATATGACCACCAGGGCTCGTTGACAGGCGATATTCCGAATGTCAAAATTGTCAATAATTTTTGCAATGAAAGTGAATTAATGGCATCTATGGCAATTCGAAGAATAGTTGATATGTCTACGTACTCTTTACTTTTCAAACCCCAAAGCAAGTAACCCAAAGGAGTTAAATCGCATTATCTTGGAGACCAATTGATCTCGCCGTTTCTGGAAGTAATGCGATCATTGAAGTTCGAGCGCAAGAAAGCGAATGTGCAAGACTTGTATGGGATGTGGCGCCGTCTTGTTGAAATCAGAGCTGATACGTATCCATTTCATTCAAATTCGGCCATAAAAATTACGCGATGTTGAAGGTCGTCCTGTGCTCACATCTTTGGTTGCAGTTTCCTGTCCACTATTGAACTTGGCCAACCAGCGGAACACAGTTCGCCGTGACGGTGCCTTGTGTCCGCACACTACCACCTCCTGAAACTCCTTCTTTCTACAAAAACCACACTGTCCATCGCTGACCGTGATAATCGCCTTCCATCTTTGCTGTCTACGCGTGCACTGACGGTGACGAAAAGAACAACCGCTCACCTTACCTTTTAACCAGTTGTGTATTTCTAACGTATCTCAAGGGCCCTGCTGTAGATTTCTCGGTGTTTCGCAGTCGCGTAGAGTTCTTTCATGATGTGGGAGGGCTTGTCTCAATTATATCTATACGACCTAAACAAGATTTACAGGACCAATGCCTTATTAATTGCATTAGAACTTGTGTAACTGGAGCTTACCACCAGCACCTATGAGGTTGAAACCATAATCCCTTCGGAAAACTTCTTGCATTGGCTGATGAAAATAGTTCGTCTTGTGCCATCTTTGTGAAGGTAATGCTCGCGACATATTGTGTCATCGAGATACACCCAACTTTCAGTTAGGGTGACCACCTGCTACCATCTGTCATGTGCATAGTACCGTTCGTAATATTTTCTGACGTTAGTGAAGCGTTCGCGGATATGCTGTTCTGTCAGACGATGACCACGAGCCTTATGCCGACACGACAGTTTCAGGCTTTCTCGAATGATGCGTCCAACACATGTGTCACTGTGTAGTTGGATTTTCTAAAGAATGGAGCATGGTGTTTGGTACCAGATCAGTTGGACCTTATTTCTCTATAACTACCAACATCGCTTTTACTGAGAGGGATTTTCCCATATAACTATTGCTCATGTGTACAGAGAATGATACAACAATCCCAAAAGACAATCAAGCCATAGCCATTTCTGTGACTGCCAAAGGGAGATCGGAGAGATTGCAACAACTATCGAGGCATCTCTTTGCTCAGCATTCTTGGGAAAGGCTACCTACGCTATGGATCGAACTCTCTTCACGTTGTCTGTGTTACGAGTAGGCTGAGTTCTGTTTCTGATTAGTTTTTCACTACGATCCTTGTCCTGAGGTGAAACTGTTTGTTCTCTGAATAACATTGCCGATCGTACCATTACTTACGATAAGACCTTGCTTCTTGAGCATTCCCAAAACATTCCATTTTTCCACCATTTAAAGTTTAACCTTGTCAGATACAAGACGTATCAGCTTTTAGGCACGTGCAATAGAGACGTTCAGCGTCGACGTCATCAGCGTGCTGACGCAAGGTATTGTATGACACTGGTTGTAGACATAACCGTAGACAAATTGGTTAAAGGGCACATCCATCGTTGCTCCTCGAGAATCAGACTTCTAACCCCTGGGATTATGGTTTGCGGAGCTATTGCATATGACAGCAGAACTGATTTAGTTATTGTCTAAGAAAAGAAACCTGTCTGCATGTGAAAAGGGTGGTAGATTCGGTGGACAAATCTTTCATAAATACAGGTTGTATCTATACATTTATAACAAACATCGGGGGAGATTCCTGGGATCATAATAAGAATGAATGTCCCTATGAACATATACCCTACAAAGCGTTGTTACTGAGATACATACGTAGGTACACATAGGTCACTTGTTTTCATTCAAGTCATCAGTATGACGTATACATGAGCGTTTTTGGATGACACCTTCCCATGACGGTGGAGCGGGCATCGAGGTTCAGTGCATTAGCCTGCCCGGTCTCCTGACCAAAATCCACTGGATTTTATCTGTGGAAATATATGAAAAGTGTGATAACGACATCAACGATTTGAAAGAGCGTATCTATAACACCAGTGTAGCTGTTCGATAGGAAGCAGGATCTTCGAGCGGCTTTGCCAGTCCATATTGAGGCGTTATCACACATACATTACTGCGCATCATGATGTAATGTATTGTCGCATGTATCTCAGTAACAACGCTTTATAGAACGTATGTTCGTAGGGACATTCTTTCTTGTTTTGATCCCAGGAATCAATCCCCGACATTTGCTATAAATGTGTAGATATAGCCTGTATAATATTAAATGGCGTTTGCCAGCATGGCAGAACATGAGCACTGCAAATTACACAAATTAATTTCATTACACTATTTTAAGCTGGAACATATGGATCTTAGACTGGCCTGCCTGTTTTTTGAAAAATATATATTTGGAATGCATGGGAAGACGTTTGCAATCCTACAATTCCCCAGCCAGAAATCTTCAAGAACCGACATAGTATGTGCTTCGCATATGGAGAGATCTCATAACATTCATTCACATTTTTGCTTCACGTCAATACATTTGTGATAATGTGACCACACTTATTACTAAAACTGGTTGATTGTCGTGAATGTGTCATTTAATCATTTGAACCTTACTGGTTAATGAAGTTTTGTGCTTGTGTAGGCTTCATGATATAGTAGCATTTCTCATTTTCAGTGGTATATTTATTTATTTTCTGTTTCCTTATTATTACATCAAGAATCACTTTATTAGGTACACCCTCTTCAATAAGAAGACACATAACTGGCAATCATTATACATCATACAAGGGTATTTAATCGTATAACTTCGAACATCTAACAAATATGAGCCGAGCAAGCTGGGCAAAACTAAGACTCCAAAGATTCAAACGATCTCGAACGCAGCATGGTGTTTGGTACCAGATCAGTTGGACCTTTTTCTCTGTAACTGCCAACATCACTTTTACTGAGGGGTTTTCTCATATAACTATTGCTCATGTGTACAGAGAATGATACAACAATCCCAAAAGACAAACAAGCCATAGCCATTTCTGTGACTGCCAAAGGGAGATCGGAGAGATTGCAACAACTATCGAGGCATCTCTTTGCTCGGCATTCTTGGGAAAGTGTAGCCTACGCTATGGCTCTGGAAATAGTCGGACTCCAAACCGTCGAGAGAGCAGTGTGGTTTTCGACCTGATCGAAGCACAACGGATCATATCTTTGCTGTAAGGCAAATCTTTGAGAACTCCTGGGAGTATGCAAAAGATGTCTACGCTTGCTCATGGAATTTAGCCAATTTACTATTCCTGAATGCTAACAAAACTAAATACGAGTACGTACTTTTCTATCACCGCAACAAGCTAAACATTCCGCAACACTCACCCTTTGAGTAGTACTAATCATTTAAATATTTAGGGATATAGTTATCCCACCACTTATCATGGGATCTACATGCTGATACCTTGCTAATTAATCTTAATTCAAAATAGGGAATGATTTCTCGGCTACATTTTTACCAGCCTTTATTTTACTGTTGCTGTACCATACTTGGATTCATTCTTGAATATGCTATGGAATATTTTTTGGGGATCCGCTACTGTATACAATCTTTCTCTTCTACTAAAACTTCAAAAATGATTCCTACGCACCTTATTAAAATTACGTAGGTCCCACTCGGTTTCCCAATATTTTACGTCACTGGGAATTCTTCCTATCTCACAAATTTATCTTATCCAGCTATGCTTGTTTGTTTATAAAATAATTAATCATCACCTGATTCTTTCGTCTCTTTATTTCTATTCAGAGTAATGTGCATACCTATTCAAACCGTACTGCGGCTTCAATTAGACTCCCTCTACTTAGAAGCAATTACCAAAGTAAATGTGTATCCTAGATTGGGTTTAAATGGTGGTCCAAAATACCTGAATATGTCCGCGCCTTACCCTCGAGCAGCTCTGTTAAAAAGACTTTAAAAACCTTTTTACTAACTAGTATCTGTACTACAATTTTTGATTTTTATTACCTAAAGTGTCTCTTTGGTCAATTTTACGTTTACTTGTTCTTTATTTAATCTGTGTCAAATATGTGGTTTTCACCTAGGAACCCTACTTGTCAGCCTTTTTGGCCATACGGCCCCGGGTAAGTAATTACGTAATTAACAAAATAAATAAATAAAAGTCAAGTCACTGTGCGTACCATCGCCCTTCTTGTTCATTATCTTTATGGGCTGGATAGACAGGGGCAGCCGAGGTCATGAGCGTGTTTGTGTGGGCAGCTGATTGGTGGAGAGGTTGCTCTTTGCTGACGATCTTGTCCTCATTGGGTCTTCTTGCACTAATCTTCAGCTGCACTAGATCGGTTTGCAGCCAAATGTGAAGAGGCCGGGAAGAAAATCAATGTGACAAAGACTGAGGTTTTGGTCCTTTCAAGACTTCCTGCTCAGTGCGCTCTCCATGTAAGGGGAGCCCATTTAAACAGGTGGAGAAGTTCAAGTATCTCGGTAATGCATTCACGAGTGATAGAGAACTGGATGCTCGAATCGGTGCAGCAAACTGTGTCAGACGTGAACTGTGGCGATCCGTGGTAACGAAACGTAAGCTAGGAAAGAAAGCAGGATCTCTGTTTTCAAATCTATCTTTGCCCACATTCTCACCTATGGCCATTCTCAACTCAGACTTGAATAATGTTCGAAAGAGTGCGATCGCGGGTGCAAGCGGGAGAAAATGAGATTCCTGAGGTATGGCAGGTGTCACTCTACTAGATAAGAGTGCATAGCAGCACATTAAGGGTGTCTTTAGATGTTGATCCGCTACTTCTCCGCATTGAGAGATCTCAGTTGCGTTGGTATGGCCATGTGATACGGATACTGCAAACTAGTCTTCTTAGGCAGTTGCTATTTTCCAAGCTAGTGGGGAGACCAAGGGGTCGGCCTAGAAGCAGGTGGCTAAATTACATGGAGAATCTGGGTTCGAGTCGCTTGGGAATTACCATCTTGCGTATTCGCCTGGTGGCGGAAGATCGTGAGCGCTGGGAGATCCTCCATAGGACTGCTGCCCCCGCGACCCTAACGGATAAGCGGGTTTGAAAGTAAGTAAGGAAGTAAGTAAAAGTATCAATGGCACTTGTTGGAGAGGGTTCAACGAGCGGGCAGCAATTCGTGAAATACCCGCCTTGTGCCACAAAGAATTGCAGAGGGCTAGCATTAAGGCTGGACACTGTCCTATAGTCGACAATCCTTGCCTTCTAGCATATACAAAATAGGACTGCAATGAGCCTGTAATCAATTGCACTGGCCTAAGGCCGACCAGAAAGACGTTGCATATTCCTATAAATCATGTTTCCTTTACCACCAACATATACTCACAGAAGGGTGTAGAAATGTCATAAACAATATGAAACAACGGTACAATGCTTGCGGTATCAATTTTACAGGATGGAGGCGGTTGTGTCATAATCTTAGGAATATTTTCATGGGAGACATTAGGTCCTCTGTTGAATACAGACAATATACTGAATTCAATATTGTATCAGAATATGTTACGGCCCATTCATGAAAAATTCTCTGTCAGCACGACAAGTCTCGTTTGGAAGCAAGTGGTTCCAAGATCGTGACGAGGAGTTTACCTATGGGCGGTGCCTACCCGCAGGTCTTAATTCCATCAAGGACTTATGGGATAAGATCAAATGGGCTGTATGAATGCAACACCAGCCACTCACCAATTTGTGGGATGTTATCTTGGAGTCATGAAAAGTATTCTTGTTCGGTTGCAATACGATGTCGGGTGTGCTATATGGGCGTAGCCAAGGGGGTGCGGGCATTTGTTGAAGATCAAAATAGACCTATATACAAGATGTAACAAAAAAGTACAGCCAAACTTTCAGGAATATGTTATATGGACATGGGTCCAGAAATGCTTTATTTCCATGTTAGAACTCGTTTTCACATGGATAGGTGACAGATGGATAGGTAGAGGTGGACCAATTCCTTGGCCTCCACGCTCTCCGGACCTAAAACCACTAGACTTTGTGGGGGCATTTGAAAGCTCTTGTGTATGGAACCCCGATACAAGATGAAGAGTGGCTTTATGCCCGTATTGTGGAAGGCTGCAAAATAATATGCAAGCAGTTCTCTAGGGATACATCAGCGCATCCGGGATTCAATGCGAAGCGGGTTGATGCATGTATCCATGCTAACGGAGGGCATTTTGAACATATCATGTAACATGTCCAAATACTTCCTAAACCCCCCTCTATGGAAATAAGAGGAATAATTTGACATCGTTCACTCAGGGAAAAAACTATTTGTCATTATCATGAAACATGCTCTTTTTAATTAATTTTTAATTTTGGATAGATCATCTATATCATTAAACAAGAGCAGGGCCGTAGCCAGGATGTTATCGGGGGGGGGGGGGTCGATTTTCAAAAATTCCAGACCTTTTTTTCAAAAATTCCACTGAATCGGACCTTTTTTTCAAAAATTTCACTGAATCGGACCTTTTTCCATATTTGGGAGGCGAACCTTTTTTCATATTTGGGAGGCGGACCTTTTTCCATAATGGGTTGGTCGTCGACCCCCCTCGACCCCCCCCTGGCTACGGGCCTGAAGAGTATTTTCGTAGAATTTCCTCTTTTTAATTATGAACGGATATTTATAAGAGAAAAGGACGAGACACAAAAACCCTGGAATACAATAAATAATAGTTATTAAATAAAAATGAAAAATAAAATAATAATTAATAAAATAATTAATAAATAATAAGTAAAATCAAAATAAAACTAGAAATATAAAATCAAATAAAAAGCTGACGTTTCGGATAGAGACTATCCTTTATCAAAGCAAAAAGGATAATTCTCTAAAGGCAATTAGAATATTAGAGAATTATCCTGAAGTTATGAAAAAAGTACTAAAGGACTAGTTAAAATTAATAATCCAAGAAATAAATCAGAATTTGTCACATTATATCAAGTTATGTTGACAACTGTATGAATCCATGCCTGAACGAATTCAAGCAGTAATTCGTTCAAAAGGAGGATCAACAAAATATTGAAATATAATGTCAAATACTTTTTCCCTTGAGTAAACGATATCAAATATACTCTGTCACAAAATATAAGACCAGATGGAAATTGAATTTTTTGAACAATTGCTGAAATGATTTTAATTTTCACCTATTGTAAAGTATTCATGACAGAATATAAATGTTGTTTATGAACAAATAACCTGTTTATTCACTACTATCTAGTCAAACAACCAAACAAATAAAATTGCACTGTTTCAAAGTTATAAGACCACCACATTTTTGTCCATTTTTAAGCCGTTCAATACTTTGTTGTGCCACCATTAGATCTTACAATTTCAAATAACCGATCAGGTATTGAATCTATTAACTTTTGGACGCCTGTGGATTCATATCCGGACTACGTGATGCTCATGGAATGCCATTTGATTTGTTGATCTTGAAACCAATGTTTAGTGGTTCGCGCAGCATGGCACGGAACATTGTCCTACTGGAAACACCAATTTTCGCCTCCAATGAGTGGCCCAAAAGAAAATAATTGGTTGAATAGCATTTCCTGGTACTTGACTGCAACCATTTTTTCGTGTATTATCACAAGATCAGTTTTCCCACAATAACCGAGGGCACCTTTAACCATCACGGATCCACCACCCTGTTTACGACGGAATCTCTCTGGCTTTTCCATCCGTAAATCATGCCACTAGTGTGAATATCCGACTGGAATGTCTAAGCAGAAAACACAACATTGTGCCATTCCGATGTCCAATGCATTCGTTCTCTGCACCATTCCAACCAAATGATTTGATTGTAGGCTTCTCCAAACTGTTGAGTGACTGGTGACATTTGTTGGTTTGTTACAAGGGAAAAGATACATCGTTCATTTCAGGAAGTGAGGGATTTCTTGCGTTTTGCTGTGCCATAATACTCACCTGTTGACAGGACATTGTGAACTGCAGTCTTGGAACGACAAATCATGGCGTAGTTCAATCTCTGACAGCTCTGTGCCCCTAGGCATCGTTGTGTTGTTACAGTTTTTGCACTAACTCAAATGCTACATATATATTGGTTGCATCCAAAGTTAATAATATGCAAATTTAAACTATGTGGTCAGATTCCATTTGTAAAAAGGGAAATTAGTGTGGCAGTCTTATAACTTTGAAACAGTGCAATTTTATTTGTTTGAAGAATAAATCATTAGATGGTCAGTGAGAGTTTTAATTATACGCCAACCTCAGCTGTTCAAATTAATGATGAAAGAAGATCCTATTTTTCATCATTAATTTGAACAGCTGAGGTTGGCGCATAATTAAAACCCTCACTGACCATCTAATGATTTATTCTTTAAAGAATTTACGCCTTAGGAAAGATAGTCCCTGCCTGCGGACTAGGTAACTGCTCCAACCAAGCACTAAGGTAAATAGCGGTTCGCTTTCATGACCGCAGTGGCACAATTGGTTGGCACGTTGGCGGTCTGAGCCAAAGGTTCCTGGTTCGAATCCAGGCTGCGGAATTTTCTTTCCTATTTTTCCTGGTTGTTGACTAGATAGTAATGAACAAGCAGGTTATTTGTTCATACACAACATTTATGTTCTGTCACTAATACTTTACAATAGGTGAAAATTAAAATCATTTCAGCATTTGTTCAAAATATTCAATTTCCATCTGGTCTTATAATTTTGTGACAGAGTGTACTTACAAGCCAGTTTCAAAAGTTTAGGAACTTTCACAAACAAACGGTGTACCACATGTGATATTTTTTTTCACAAAACTGAACAAAATTATGTAAAAAAATCCATATATTTTGACATATTTCAGTGACATTTTTGTGAAGTTTATGCTATTATACATTGTTGATATAAAAAAAAACCATCAATCTGCTTACAAAATTCGGATTTCATTTTAGTGAAAAATAATCTTATAATAAAAATTTAAAAAAAAAACCGTGAAAAGAAATAAAATTAAAATCATAAGCCATTTCGACTTAAGTCATCTTCTGGCAATGAAAGATGTGAATGAGGAATTGTCGGTCTGGTTCAGTGTAGGTCAAAGGGGAAAAAATCCTTTTGTTTAACTGGAGTTCACTCACGAGCAAGGAGTGGGATGATTAGTGGGGGAGGGGAAATGGCACTGGAACAGGCCAAAGGAGGAAAAAAAGGGAAAATTAAAAAACTGAAATTAAAAACAACCCCTCGCTAACCGCTCCACTACTCCTTGTTCATTCAGAATTTTTAATAGAATGTAAACAATAGACTTAAATTCACAGAACTCAAAATCATGGACCTTCAGTATTTTTGGGGTGGTCGTCGCCCCCCCCCCCCCGAACCCCCCTTACGTGCGTGCCTGGGATTGACGAAAGCACCTTTATGTCAGTATTAGAGACCAAGGATGCCGTGTCATCGTTCCAAAGGAGAAACTTGAGATCAACTGCGAAATTTCCTCAAAAGGCCATGATATGCGGAGGCTTCACAACAGCTGGAGTAGGGGAAATGTGCATCATCAGTGGAGCTGTTAATGAAGAAATCTTGAAAAACTTTCTCATCCCGACTCTGGAAAATCTTGAAGAAAAAGATGATTGGTTTGGTTTGTTTTGTTTGGTATTAACGTCCTTTTCAACTGCCATGGTCATTTCAGGACGGCGTTATAGGGGCCGCGAATTTTGCCTCGCAAGGGTTCTTTAACGTGCAGCCAGCAAACGACTACACGGGACCAACGGCTTTACTTCCCTTCCGAAGGAAGTGCGTGGTCTCAGGATTTTCCCCCTGAAAAAATCATCGTCGTCCTCGGGCATCAGAGGAAGAAAAAGATGAAGAAATGTAAGTTGTGTTCCAGAAAGACAATACCAGCAGCTACAGCCTCGTCAATGAAGGCATGGTTTCAGAGAAACAACCGTTCCACTCGTGGAGGACAGGCCAGCAAAAACGGACTTAAATCCGATCGAGAATTTCCGGATGCACATGAAGAAGCTTCAGGGAGAAAAGCCAGTCAACTTCGAGGAGCTGAAGTCAGCTATGAGGCATTGCTGGGCAGAAATCCCTGCTTCCTTTTGTGAATCAATAGTGATGAGCATGAAAGCAAGATGCAGGGCAGTCATTAGATTCAAAGGATATCCCACTAAATACTGATATTTTTTTCCCACAGTTCAAGTAGTTAACATTTATTTAATGTTATCTTTTACTCATAAATTTTATTTTTGGTTCGTTATTTTACAGTTGTTCTGCTCGTGTTTCTAAACTTCTGAAACGAGAGGGGGTCATATTAAAGAGATAATGTTGCTCTATAGGGAGCTGTCTTTCATTTCTCATAACTTTGTTCAGTTTTGTGAAGAAAAAAACATATCACATACCGTTCTTTTGTGAAACGGTTTCTAAACTTTTGAAACGGGCTTGTATTTCCATGGAGGGGGGGGGGGACTCAGGAAGTATTTTTTTTTTACAAGCAAAAATGCCTCAACAGTGTTGGTATTTTTCCACTATTTTTGTCCTTTGTTCTAAAACATTGTGAATTGTCTATTTGACTTTTAAAGTTAAACATATGTCAGTGGCCTGTCAATGTCAAATATTTTTTACCAGGGTTTGTATGCATATATTGGCATTGATTGGCTTTATTCTGCAAAGATGGGAACGCACTTTTTCACATAATTATGTCAAACAGGTATTTGACTTGCCCCTCCCTCCCTAACATAAATCCTCTATTTTCATGCTCGAAGCATAAATCCTAGCTACGCCCCATGATCAACACCCCCTATATATCTCTGAGATAGAGGGGGTGTTGCCATGGTCCGATCCATTCCTTAGAAAGTACCCGTCATTATAAATGCTATAGAATTTATTTTATTTTTTATTTATATTAATTTATTTTTTATTCTTAGTACATGTTTCATATTAAAAAGGAAAAAATGCATGTAAACGAAACGAAATGAAATTATTAAATTAAGATAATATAAAGAAATGCTTAAGAGTGCACAAAATTACAGATAGATCTATTAAATACGAGAGCTACGTTTTATTATACCAAATGTTTTCTTTCCGCTCGCATATATTTTATCATGTGAGACAACTACGAGAATCGTGCAGCGGAACGTCCTGTCCTACCTTTTTCCGTACGAGCGTCCACCTCGTATAACGTGAAATTAGCTTCTGATTGTCGTCCTTCACTCATTCGTTGGTTCGCAAGTGGCGCATCTCGTTTTGTGTTTGCCTATATCACGTGGTACCCTGAAACGTCACTGTATGGGAACCATATTTCCACCATCTCTGGGCAAGGCTGTATTATTGTATGTTTGTAAATGATTAATACCGTCTTTTTTCACTTGTTTTAAATGGCAACGAATAGCACATTGCAGGTAACGTTAAACCTAATCGCTGTTTATTTTGGACACACGATTTTCAATATCACTCTTCTTTGAGGTGTTGTTGACGAGCAGAAGTAGTGGGTCTCGATCGTCTTAATTATTAATCATAAATATTCCTTTAACTTTTCGTTTATATAAAAAACTTCGTCGGAATTCTTATGATAATACTCCCTCACGCCCATGTTTCAGAAATTATAACAGATCGCTGATTATTATCATTATTATCATTAAACGTATTATGTCACTTTT
This sequence comes from Rhysida immarginata, assembly GCA_023313115.1. Lineage (NCBI taxonomy): Eukaryota > Metazoa > Arthropoda > Chilopoda > Scolopendromorpha > Scolopendridae > Rhysida > Rhysida immarginata. The sequence goes on along the minus strand of JAHWFO010042109.1, from coordinate 785,931 downwards.
TTTTTTCAAAGAATCCATTTATGTCTCTGTTTCGACTACCGGCCCTCCTATATTTTTTTCCCCTTAATACTTGAGTGTTATTAAAGTGAATGTTATTAAGCTGACATTGAATTGTTAAAATCTGAGCTTACTTAACGTGTACATCCAATACACAAATACTTAATGCATTTTCAGAAAGCGATTGATCTTGTCACAAGAGCGACCGAAGAAGACAAAAATAAGAATTACGAAGAAGCGTTAAGGTTGTATCAGCATGGGGTTGACTATTTTCTGCATTCGATCAAATGTAAGTAAATTACTATTAACACTCCTAGAGTCACTCTTGTAATTTGTTAGAAACGTAAGTTGTTATTGCTAAAATAAATAAACGTGTTCAACGTAATTTTGATTCGATTTCTTCATTTTTACTCAACCAAGTTTTTGCTAAATTTTCAACTCCCATTATTAATGAACGTTGAACAAAAATGTTGTTATTTTATTTTAATTAATGTCTAAGGTACGTTTCCTATTATAAGGGACAACGCATTTTCTGGATGTAATAACTCTAATCAATGGGGAAAAAAATTATTATAATAAAATCTTGTAAACATTTCAAGGAGGAGCTTTAGCAGTGAAGCAGAAATACATTTATACATTTATTAAAAAGAAATTAACCCCTCCGCCCCGAGTAGGGGAAGGCAAGTGGCAGATCCTGCAGTCATCTATTTTTACCCCTTTATCTGTACTTTTTACCTCTCCCCAAGTTTTTTAATCAAAAGAATTGATTTTCTCGAACGTAATATGTATAAAATGTAAAAAACCTCGTATCTTCTTTCCTTTTTCATCATTTCCGAACGTATGATATATAACATGCCATATGTTGCCATAGTTCTAAGGACCAAGTGACTGCCACCCCCGCAAATCCAATCCCCCCTGGAACAATTGGGCCTAAATATCATAGTAATGTAGATCTTGCCTAGAGGAATCTGGATACCTAAGTTCACGCCTTTAAGTACCTAAATGTACACAGACATGTTGCCCTCCCTGAATCCCACCCCTGTAATTCCTACCCCATTGTACCAATCAAAACCAAACTAAGTAGTGCAGTTGGGCATGCCCTTAGTAAGCTACATTCCGAATTTCAACCTTCTATCTCAAAAAATGTAGAAATTATGAAGAGGACGGACTGACTTTATAAAACCAATAAGTAGCTCCATTCTTCCGCTCTTGAGCACTTGAGCAATCATGCGCCGACAACAATTTCACGTGCGTGCGCCGATGTCAGGAATGCTTAAAAGATGAACAGAAAATAACAATGTATTATTCCTTCTTGACAAATCGATTGTTATATGACATGCTATTATCTTTGTATTCTTTACACTCTGTTATAGCACGTGAATTTGACTTGAAGGGGCCACGAAAAATTCTGAAAAGTTGATACGGCCGAGCTAGACTTTGATGGTCATATTTCTGAAAACAGAATTTGAAAAAATTAATTTGTTTTCAAGTTATCGTGCAAACGGCAGATGGACGGCTGGACGGATAAACGTACAGACCAAGGGCGCATTCTTATAAGTAGCTTTTATGCTAAAGCTCCTAATAAATGAAAAATGGGTACACATAGTCTGTACAGTTTTGTAACGATTTAACAAATAGATTGAGTGCTAATATTTCTTAACACTTTTTTACACGTTTCAGAATTTTAAAAGTATGCCATAGTTCACTATTCTGCCTATAGATGTTAATGCTGCTAACCGTAATTTGCGTAAAATCGTTTTGAACCCTTTTGTAAGCTTTCTTCCTTTCTTCGTTCATTCCTTAATGATGGCTAAAAGGAGACCGGTAACGGATGAAGAAAAAGGTCGTATTCTGGCTTTTCGAGAAAAAGGAAATGTCAGTGCGAGAAATATCAAAGCATCTAAAACGTGCAAAAAGTATTATTGGCCGTTTAGTTAAGCAAAACCCAAATAAAACTAACAAGGGAATCCCTCGAACATGTATGTCGCAGATTTCCACCAAATTGAAATATGCTACTCAATTGAAGCTACAAGAGATGCTTGCAAAATAAGACCGTGCGGAATTTTGTTTCTTTCAAAATAAACCACGAAAACGAAAAAGTTTAAGCACACATAGTCATGCAAGGATTCCATTGTTAAAGCGATGTATTAATGTGCTTAATGGAACTTCTTTCTTCCACTACTCACAGCAATAACCACGAATCCACTCCAGATGAAATAGACAGCAGCAGACGGCTTCTCAAGTTTCTAAACAAACTTAGTTTTTAAAAATAGATTATTACAATTAGCTAACTGCCTTCCAGTACAAAATGTCCATAGTAATTAATAACCATTTACTTAATTTATTATTTCATTTTATTAAGTAATTCGGTAATCAAACACTGGTCTGGCTTCATGTGCAACATCGAGTAATACGTTGTGTTGGTGAGGGGGTATGTATCGTGGTGCTTCTTAATTATAAATAAAATAGTATTCATGGATGCCTACCTCATCTTATATATTATTTCGAGACGAATAATTACATGGCAAAATTAAGGTTTTATGCTTAATAACAGTGCTCTAACTTCAATTCTTTGGCGATCGCCACTAACAAGTTTGCTTCCCCTCTTTCCGCCATGTTTGTTGAATTCTGCGCACTTCCGGAGTGCTTCACTGCCGTGCAACGCTATTGCTTCCACGGTGTGCTTGCATGCAAAAAAAAGGCTATGTGGGGTTCCTTTATAAGACAAAAAGAAACCTGGTCCAAAGTCCAAGGTGAAAAGAAGAGATGCAAGGAGAACCATTCGAGAGATATCAAACAAAGGGACCTCTTTAAGACGAATTCCTGACACTTTGGAACTTCCAATATCCCACTCCACAGTATAGAGGGCTGTCAAGAAAAAATCCATATTTAAGATACAAGGCAAAGTGTATCAAACCACCCCTAAGAGACATCCATAAGCAAAGCCACTTACAGTGGGCACAGGAACACATGGGATGGACTAATGAATGGATGCAAGTTCTTTTCAGCGATGAAAAGGCCTTCAATTTGGATGGTCCGGAGGGTTGGAACTACTATTGGGAAGATTTACGCCGAGAACCAGCAATGTTTTCCAAAGGAGTTCATGGAAGTGGAACTGTGATGGTTTGGGGCGTATTTGGCTATAATGGCAGTTCAGGAATTGCATTTATCAATAAAAGAATGGATTCTAAGTATTGTCATGAGCTTCTGCACTTTTTGCCAATTGCACCTGCTATTGGAGGATCCGAATTTATATTTCAGCAGGACAATGCACCATGCCACTCATCTAGAACAACAATGGCCTGGTTTGCAGAGAAAGGGGTTAAAGTAATGAAGTAGCCTTCTAGGAGCCCTGATTTAAACCACATCGAGAACCTTTGGGGCATTCTAGCACGCAAAGTTTACGAACATGGTCAATTTGAAACTGTTGACGATCTGAAACTAGCTATTGTTGAAGCTTAGGATAGTTTAGATCCAGAATTACTCCAGAAATTGGTTAATTCTGTGCCAAAAAGAGTCTTGAAGTAATAAAAGCGATTAAGTCTTACATCAAGTCTTAAATAACATTGTATGTTTACATTTTCAAAATTGTCCCTTGTAACTTGAAACGTGTAAAAAAGTTTAAGAAATATTAGCACTGAAACTATTTGTTTAATCCTTACAAAATTGTATGGACAATGTGAACATTTTTCATTTATTATAATAATTTTTTTTTCATCGATTACAGTTATTAATTTAAATTTTACATCCAGAAAATACGTTGTCCCTTATAATACTATGAACGTACCTTATTTTACTATCAAATTAATATTTATTTATGTAAAGTATGGTAATAGTTGTTATGCAAGATACGTACGTTTCCAGCCATATCTTTGAAATTAAGGTGTGTGAAATGGACTAGTAAAAGTGTATTTTGCAATCGTAATTTCCTTGCACTATAAGTAGTTTATTCCTGCTAAAATGTTTTTGGTTAAGCATACAATCTATGGTGTCGCACTATGTCGCATACAATATATTCTAATTCTTCATGACTCTTTTATCACTAAATACAGATAGCAGTCACCTTGCATGCAGTAACCACAGGACACATGCCAATCACTTCCATTGCCATGGAAACTGAGCGACTCGGCCTTAGCCTCATTCCAAGATCACTCTTTATCCTGTATAAAATTCTCAAAAATCTTTTTTTTTTTTTTTTTGATATCTGTTGAATGCCCATTAAGGGCCAATCCAGTAATACCGACTTCATCTGACCACCAGTGATCGAATCACATGATGCGATCAATTTCGGTCACTATCACACGAAAGGATTTTTAGGACAAAACGGGTTGTGTAAGATATGTTTTACAGAGCTTGACAAATCTTGTATTTTGGTAGCCAATTGCTACCAGAAATTCAAGTTTGGCTACAACTTTCAAATAGGTGGTAGCAACTTGGCTACTGGACACTGTAGCAGTTGATTGGTATGCCTAATTACATTACTGTATTTATGAAAGAAGACGTGGACTTCTTTCCTGTTTGTTATTTACATGATTACTCTATTGGCACATATTGCTATGCTGGGTTTACGTTCCTTGATAAAATATTATGTATAGTCGGTCCCGGCTTGTAGCATGTGAGAAGTGTGCGATGCATAAAAGACCTCAAAGATATAAGATAAAATTTAAAATATGAATTGTATACAACTCCATATTACATGTTATAATATTTACAAGGAGAGGTTCAGGTTTCCCCCTCGCCGATTCAAGCAGTAATTTTTCTATCAATAGTTTTCGCTGAGGAACAAATTGCATCAAAATGTCAGCAAGCGCTTCGCACGCATTTGTCCGGTTTGTTAGTCTTAGCGTTAGTCTTAGCGTAACAATTGGTTACGTGGCTCATGTCTTATAGCACTGATTCGAATTATGTGCGTTTTTTACCATTTATTTTTTACTAGCTGTTTTACCCAGCGTTGCTTGGGCTCCTTTTTGAAGAAATTTGGCAATTTCTGAATGTGAACATTCAGTGAAAATGAACACATGAAAAAAGGTTCGTTTTTTGGCCATTTTTTCCAAAAGGCCGAGCATTCATTGGCCTTTTTTTTCAACAGGCCTTATAGTTGTTACCCATTTTTCATTTTAGGCCTAACATTTATTTGCCCTTTATATAAAAGATTATTATTTTTTCGAAATCTCGTGTACACAGTGCTCTTCCTCTTGCTTTGAAGGTCAAATGTGCCTAATTTCATCAAGATTGGAATAAAACTGAAGATTTGTTTAAAGGACATATAAATAAACATATAAATATACATACATACTTACATACATACATACATACATACATACATACATATATAACACACACACACACACACACACACACACACACACTTTTATATATATAGATTATGATTCATAAATAAATTGCTTTAGATTTGGCCATTATCTTTTTAATACTTAATTTGAAAATTCATCCAACGTCATTGAATTGCTTTTTATTAAAAAAAAAAAACAAAAAACGTTTAATTCAAGAAATATGTTAATCTGTAAAATAATAATTATATAAACAACATATTCCCAATCATTATTAAAATATAACGCTGGTATTTTTCTTAAGTTTTAAATTAATATTGAAATTTTCCATCCACTGCAAAACCGAAACTAATGATGCATGACTGGAATTTCCTGGCCAAGCGCTATATTTCGGTTTCGATTTTGTTCATTTGGAATTGGCTACCATGAAAGTCGCAGTAGTGGTAGCCAACTATTATTCAAATTTTTGGAATTTTTCCAGCCCTGGTTTTAACTTGCGGCGTGCTGTTAAAATCAACAGTGATTAAATCAGAGATTACATCGAAACTGCTGTTGAGTTTCATCGCTCTACGTTGAGTTTCATCGATGTTTTCTTCGTTGAATCAGATCACACGCTCTGTGTAAACAAAAAATGGTGGCGACATACAGGGTGATAGTTATTGAGCTATATGAAATAAAAAATTAAATTTTCAAAAACTACTGAGTTCAAAAATTTTATTCAAATATTAAAAGTAACCACAGATATTCGGATTTAGTTTATGACATGTTCGATATGCTTGCCATCAATGAATATGATGTGGCGCAGACGAAGAGTAAAATTCTACAAAACTCGCTGAAGTGTCGAGACTTTGATGCTTTCGATGACCTCCTGAATGGCTGTTTTGAGCTCAGCGATAGTTCTGGGGTCATTTGTGCGTAAACTTTGTCTTTAATATTTCCCCATAAAAGATGTCACAAGGGTTGAGATCCGGAGAATATGGCAGCCAAGCGATTCCCTTTCCAGTGGTGGCCTCTAGGTACTCAAAAATGTTATTCTAGGACTTCAAACACTCTATTGGTCCTATGGGGTCGTGCTCTGTCCTGCGTGAACCACATCTTTTCTAAATCTGGGTCACTTTGGATAATAGGAATGAGATCATTTTCAACGAAAAATGAACAACAACAACAACAACAATATGAGTGCGCATGCTCAAAAAATCCCAACGTGCCCTGTATTCAACTGCCAAGCTTTAACTGAATCTCGCCAATTGTTCAAAAGTTATCAAGTTTTTTTTTTTTAATATAGCTCAATGATTGTCACCCTGTATGATGCGAAGAACCCACGGTAGGGATATAGAACCACTCTATGTAATAAATTACTTTTGCCCACTTTTTAGGTAGTAAATTTAAATAATAGGCCACTGCTACAGTTAAAATATCTTCATCATTACGTCTTTTACTATTTAAAATTCTTCTCGTAAAGATTCAAAGCCGTAGCGAGGGGAGGGGCCTACCCCGGCCTCAGCCCAGGGCTCTTGCATAAGGGGAGGCACCTGAGCTATACAGAATACAATTAGGGAGTGCAATTTGCCCAAGGCCCAATTTACTAAGCCATGCTATTGAAATAAGACAGTGAATGAATATAATTCAACTGCAATATCAGCCATATTTGTTTTGCTGAGGACTGTTTAGGCATCAGCCGTGTTGTTAAATAGCATTACTGTTGATTACAACACTAACTAAAGCGATGATTTTAACAACAGCCAATAGTCTCATTTGAACTCCCCACAGCAACTCAATTAAAAAAAGATACCGACTCAATTGTTCTGGTGGAATTGGAAAAAGATACTGACTCTTGTTACGATTTCTTCCACCGAGTCGGAAAGTAGCGAATCATTTGACTCCTCTTCGGAAACTACTTCTGCTACAGATTCATCAATTGAATCGCCCCTTCTCTTCGCGAACTCTTGGCGTCGTCTCGAATACAATCATGCCAATACGGCATTTGTCATCGTGATTACAGTAGAGCCTCGATAATTCAAGGTAATTGGACTGACTGTACCTTGAATTTAGAAAAACTCGGACTACACAGAGAGATTTATATTACACGGAAAGATTTATTTTACAATATAAAGTGTTTTAGGTAAACATACTAACTTAAACTTTTCTTCCACAAGGCAAAATATTTGAGCATTTAATAGAACATAACTTTTCAATTTTGTCTCTATTACGGTGCCAGTCTCCTACCATCACTTCACTGACACCATACTCAGGTGCAAGTTTCTTCAACATTTCATGGTTGTCTAGTCTTTACTGGCTTCTATCTTAATTTTAATCGGTGCAAATTTTCTTTTAGCCTTTCCACTTATTGTCACAAAAATAAAAGCGAAATAGAAACTGAATAATTTCTTAGATCAGCAACATGTGAAGTGACATTCGAGAGTGAGTCAGCTTGAAATACACGGAACCTCGAACTACCGAGGCTCAAATTAACGGGGCTGTACTGTATATGTAAATAATCTTTATTCTTATGTGAATGAACATTCTCCCTCAAATTCTCAAGTGATGAAGCGATAAATGTGCGAAGCCTATCGACACTTACGATAGGAGAAAGCAAACATCTTTCTTGAAAAAGAATATAGTACGTATATACAGATGTCACCTGTTCTACCTTCTGTTTGGGGCTCTGTCCACAGACTGCGATAATGTGTTGCTTTCTTCTTTGCTATAAAATTGGCTTTTGCAGTGTCTGTATTTGTAAAGTGTGAATGTTTGCTCCGCCACGTTGAAAACTCTGCTGACTCCTGCTGTCCCTACAAATGTTTTTGGGTTGTCGCGGTAAGAATTTTTAATTTCCGGTTGCGATTTTCAGGTTTTTAGATGGCTTGGTCAGTTGCAGGAAGCTGCAGTCAAGACTTTTAGGACACAGCTTTTTGTATGACCGATCATACTGGTTATTTGCGATCGGTATTACTGGACAGGTCCTAATTCACTCTTCTTCAAAATACCTCAGTGCATTCAAAACTATTTCTCTTGCTGTGCTCTGCAATACTTTTCACTGAGGCTATTGTTAACACTCTAAAAATAATGTTATTTCTTGCTGATGAAGAGGTCTTGGTTAAAATGATTGGCTGCCTTGGACATGTGACTACTCTTGCCAATCAGTAAATGGGAGTGGCTATGCAGGATGTTTCACCTTGAATGTAACAAACTTTGGCATTTTGTTGGGGAGATCAGATTGAGCAAAATATGTTGTATGAACATACGAGGTCTGTTCAAATAATACGTAGACTGTTTGAATTGCGCGGGCCCTGTTGGTCCCAATCAAAATCGCTTGGTGTCGCCATCTTCTGACAGATCCACTGATTACAAGGCAGTTTTTTGATTGCAAATATCAGTATTGGTTGATTAGCTATGCGGTTGTTTGTGAAGTGTGGTTTTTTTCGTTTGGCGGATTTTTAGAATGAGTGACTTGAACGAGCAAAGAGTTGCTGTGAAATTTTGTGTTAAACTCGGAAAAACTGCCACTGGACGAGTGGAAAAGGCCAGAAATGTGGACGAGAGGTGACTGGTTGTTTCATCACGACAACGCTCCAGCCCATTCAGCCCTCAGAACTCGAGAGTTTTTGGCCAAACACTCGATCACTGTTCTTCCCTACACACCTGACCTCGCTCCTTGTGACTTCTTCTTGTTTCCCAAACTCAAAAGACCTTTGAAAGGAAGGAGATTTGAGACGATTCCCGACATAAAGGCAAATGCGACCAAGGCGCTGAAGGACATCACAAAAGAAGCGTTCCAGGACTGTTTCCAAAAGTGGAAACACCGTTGGGATAAGTGTGTGCGTCGGGGAGGAGAGTACTTTGAAGGGGACCCAGATGTGTAACTTCTGAATAAAGTATATTTTGTTTTATGACGTCAGTCTACGTATTTTTTGAACAGACCTCGTAGGTCGGATTCCGGTTAGGTACAGAATCAAAGTTTTATTAGCAAATAGGTAAACAAAACACATGTTATGAACTTATAATTTACAAACTAACTAAGGGACAGAAACCAATTTTACGCTACTTGTATTGTTTAAAACCCATAAAGTTCAGTAGGTGACAAATGGAAACCTATCATCTTTTATCTAAATTTGTACTTGAAAAAAGTAAAGTAACCCAGATTTGAATTTTCTGTTAAAATCAGTGTTGAGTTATTTGAAAAACTCTAGAATTGTACCATCTCTGAAGATGAAATTTTAATATAATAATTTGATATTGAATCATTATTTCCTAGTATACCTCTCAAAAATTCCCTTAATATTTTAGATGATATGTTAATAGAGAATGATTTCCCTATTGGTATAGTACTTATATGTACTCATGAATCTTATATATCTTATGTACAGTATGATAATAATAATAATAATAATAATAATAATAATAATAATAATAATAATAATGTATTCACCTATTCACCTTTAATGGTTTATTCATAATGTAGGCATACATGTTTTGTTTTTTTGTTTTTTTTCTTTGTTTTTGGTTTTCCTTGAAAAGGCTTTAAATAGATGATAAGATGAAATTGCTTTGTAATACACTACACTATCCAGTCATTTGTCACCGGATATCGCTCCAAACAGGCATGGGATCCTCCGTGCACATCACACAACCTGTAAAAGTTGTTGATGGGTCAGAATGAACAGATGACACGAACTTAGTGCAGGGATGATCATTGGATTTGGGCATTCAGTCCATGAGATTTCCAATAAATTTCAGACACCCCACTCGACAGTGAGTGCTGTTATTTTGAAGTAGAAGCGAGAGGGGGATTTAACATGCCAGCCCAGACCTGAAATTGACCTATTGCGACTGTCAATGCTTGAAACGTGTGGTGATGTCAAATTGGAAGGCTTCGTTAAAAACGTTGGCACAGGACTTTTCATCGGCGTCGTCTAGTCCGCCAGGAAATCATCACACTTGGTTTACGTGGATGAGCAGCAGTTCACAAGCCAAATATCACAGGCCCTCAATGCGATTCATCAGTTACGTGGTGCAATGAACGTTGCCACGGGACTCCAGAACAATAGCAAACCATCCTATGGAGTGCTGAATCCCGCAACCATTTATGGCAGTCCGATGGACTTGTGTGGGTCTGGTGAATGTCTGGCGATTTTTACAGGGCTGTATCGTACCTACAGTGAAATTTGGAGAAGGTGGCATCATGGTCTGGTCCTGCTTTTCATGGTATGGTTTTGGTCCTCTTGTTTTACTTAGTTCGCGGAACCATGAATGCCGAAGTGTACCAAACAGTTCTAGACAATACTGAGCTAATCAACATTGTGGGAACACTTTAGTTGTTAACACCTGGTTTGAGGAAATGTATGGGGGAAAACTTGACTGGCCAGCCCAAAGTTTAAACCTCAACCCCCTCAGAGCATGTTTGGGACAAATTAGAGTGTCGTTTGAAAGCCAGTCCATGCCATTCCAAAGAACAACACTGAGGTGTTTGCCATTTTGAAAGATGAATGGAGGAAGATTCCCACCGACATATATCGCAAATTGGTAGAAAGCCTTCTTCGAATAGTTGCGGATGTCATTGTGACAAATAGCCAGTATGGGGTGTCTGGTGACGAATAGCCAGATAGTATATAAATTATTGAATCCTAACAAACCATCCCATTAATCAGTCAACATTCTAAGCCAGTGTTATTTGATTTTTTTGAAGTTGTGGAATACTTTTGATAATAAAATTAACTTGCAATATCACTGACAAATATACAAGATGACTCAGTCTTAAATTCCTCTTCTGCAAAATAGTGCAAAATATTTTATACCATGTCAAGTGACCATCTTTATCATCTTCAATTTCATTGAAATTTTGTATAGTTAATGTTGGATGTATCTATTGATATTGTGCAAACTTTCACTCTCATATGTAGTATATGTAGTATAGTAAGGGTGCCAGGGCCTGCTGAAAAAAGGCCCCCTTCGGAATGCAACTGTGCACACAAATAAATTGCCAAGTTTCAAGTGCTGCTGTATTGGAACTATAGCAGTTACTACCTGGAAAATGGGCAATTTAGGACAACTTTTTATTCTTTACACAGTGGTTACAGTATCAAGATTTGAAAGTTTTTATTTTTAGTGCTATGCCATTGCAAAGTGGACAAAATAATTTGCTGCGCAAAATTTAAAGCAGAATTTTGCTGCTCATAACTTGGAAAGGAAACCTTCTGGAAGCTTGTGGTTTGGCAAGCCAATCAAGCACACTGCTGGCTTGCTTAGTTTCAGGGTATGTCTAAAAAGTCTGACTGATCGCGACCGGTCAAAGCCCATCACAAAGCTCGTTTTGGAGCCACCAGCGACTGACTCGAAATTTTGACTATGTTCGATCGATGCGGAAACGATGCAGGCATACCTAACTGGCTTTGTTCATTTTAAATTTTCTCCTGATGTGGATGACACTCAATTCGTAAAGTAATGACCAGTCGCGATGAGCGTTTTCATAACGCAACCAGTCGTTACTTTATGATTTCAGGGTCATCCGAATCGGGAGAAAATTTAAAATGAATAAAGCCAGCTACATATGCCTTCATCATTCCCGCGTCTATCAGACATAGTCAAAATTTCGAGTCAGTCACTGGTGGCTCCAAAACGAGCTTTGCGACGGGCTTTTTAGACACACCCTCATAGATATGTTTCTTTGAACTTGCCATTTAAATTTTTTGCAGCCAATTTTCCTAATTTCAAAGCCAAATAGCATAAAACCTTTTTCTCCAACCAAGATCTTTTATTGTCATTTGAAAGAGCAGGTTTTTTGCTTCAAGCATCATCTTGTTTTGCTTGCGGGTCGATGCCTTAATGCAAGAAAGTGTACTTCAAAAACTGCTTAGTTTTAGGACGAAGCATGCTTCTTGAGATTGATATAAAGGGAACTTGTTTGTCCTGGACAGCCAAATTGTCAACATCTACATTCATGATTCTTCTTTAGTTTTTTTTTTTTTTTGTGTGTGTACGTATGTCGTGACAATAAAAACTTTGGCTATGACTTTGTGTCCTAAGTTTATTAAATGGTCATGAGAATTTTCAATATTTAAAGGTGAGGTAAAAGAAACCTCACAATCTTCAAACCAATCCAACATACACTTTTCACAGTTTTTATTGCCATGTTTTTGTTTCAGAATAATTGACAGCAATTCAAGTTAAGCATACCACATAAAAGACAATTGAAAAACAAACCAACAAAAGGAATACAAGGTAAATTGAGTTTTAGGCACACAGTCAGATTAAGGTCAAGTTGAGCTCTCTTTTTAACAAGTCTTCCCTAATAGGATTTTACAATAGTCAATTGTGTCATTTGCTATGTAAATTGATTCAACAAATTCAGAAGCTCCTTTATATCAATCTCAAGAAGTATGCCTCATTCAAAAACTAAGCAGTTTTTGAAGTACATTTTCTTGCATTGAAGGCATTGACCCCCAAGCAATTTAAGATAATTCTTGAAGCAAAAAACCTGCTCTTTCAAATGACAATAAAAGATCTTGATTGGAGAAAAGTGTTTTGTGCTATTTGGCTTTGAAATTAGGAAAATTGGCTGCAAAAAATTTAAATGGCAAGTTCAAAGACACATATCTCTGAAACTAAGCAAGTTTATCAATGATACTTTGGAAGTTTAAAGCCAGTAGTGTGCTTGATTGGCTTGCCAAACCACAAGCTTCCAGAAGGTTTCCTTTCCAAGTTATGAGCAGCAAAATTCGGCTTTAAATTTTGCACGGCGGCAAATTATTTTGCCCATTTTGCAATGGCATAGCACTAAAAGTAAAAACTTCCAAATCTTGATACTGTAACCACTGTGTAAAGAATAAAAAGTTGTCCTAAATTGCCAATTTTCAGGATGGTAGCGGCTGTCGTTCCAATACTTCAGCACTCGAAACTTGGCAAATATTTGTGTGCCTAGTCGCATTCCGAAGGGGGCCTTTTTTCAGCATTACTATACTACATATGAGAGTGAAATTTTGCACAATATCAGTAGATACATCCAACATTAACTATATAGAATTTCTTTGAAATTGAAAATGGTGACTTTTATCATTTCTTCAAATTTGGGACACTTGACATGCAGTGACCTTTATGATACTTTGCGCGATATCCAGCGAATGCTTCACAATTCATGCCACCATATCATTTCGATAACTTTTCATTTGCTTCAACATATTGACAAGGAGGCTTTGAACAAATTCCCTGATGTGAATCATTTTGATATTTCTAAGATTGAGCAACCCTATCATGGATGCATGCTGATCCAGTCTTCTCTGATCATTAAATAATTCCTTTCTTTTTTGTTTTGGATCATAATTCATGATTTGAATAAATAAAAAAATTTTTGCACTAGCTGTTTGGTAAAATGGAATTTCTTAACTATTGATAAAAGGGACCATCTATAAACCACGTGTCCTCAAAATGGCTTTCTTTTTTACCTCCCTCCCCTCTGGCTACAGTGTGGAAAATCTTTATCCCTGTCCCCCTGTCTCTAAATTACATGGTCATTGGCTGATGCCCTTCCATTTTTCCAAAACTTGTTAACATCCCTTGATCCCTTCCCAAAGTAGTCAACATTGGTCAGTTCTTTATCCCCTCCCTCCCTTTATGGATGATCCCAAAGCTTTGATGAGCATATTAGCTTCTCAAAGTCAATCCGACATGAAATGGTCATGAAATGTGCGTAAGGATTTGATCATGTTAAAGACATAAGATCATCTTAATTTAGTGACATTATGGAATGCAGATTTCTCTGTACTGTCATTTTTGATGAAGTTGAAGGCCTTGGAATACATAGCAGGAAAGAAAACAGAATTCCCAGCTGGTTTCTATTCCTGAATTTGTTAGGGATATACGGTGTTTTGTTTTGGTCACATTATTTGTCAGACTTGTAAACAGACAAGTAAAGCTGTTAATAAATTATATTTTCTAAATTTCAGATGAAGCTCAAAGCGAGCGCTCTAAAGAAAGTATACGTGCTAAATGCATTCAGTATCTGGAACGTGCAGAAAATTTGAAAGAATATTTGAAAAAAAGACAAGCTAAAAAACCAGTGAAGTCAGGGGAAGGAAGTTCGAACAAGTAATACTTCTGATTGAATCTTGTTGTTGTTCTGTGTGCTCTTTTCTTTGGTAATATGGTGAATATTGTTTTTTTCTTTTTCTTTTTTGCAGAAAAAGTACAGGGAATGGGAATAGTGATAACAGCGACAGCGATTCTGATGATCCTGAAAGGAAAAAGCTGCAGTCTCGTTTAGAGGGTAAATAATACTTTTGAACGAACCACTTTTATGAAGTTAAGACTAAATTTGCTTACCGTTATGTTAAAAATAAGCTTGTCCTGATGTCAATTATTGTCTTTTCAGGTGCAATTTTAATAGAGAAACCTAACGTTAAATGGTCTGATGTTGCTGGGCTAGATGCAGCAAAAGAAGCTCTCAAGGAAGCTGTTATTCTTCCAATTAAATTTCCTCATTTATTTACTGGGAAACGAACTCCATGGAAAGGCATTTTATTATACGGGGTGAGTTCTCCTTCAAATTTCTTCAAGCATTCCCCCCCCCCCCCCTTTTCACTTTTTTTTTTGACATTCAGTTATCTGTTTTGTTTATATTTATAAGTTAAGTCATTTATTTATTTTATATTTATAAGTTAAATACATATTGCTGTTTGAAGGGGGCTCCGGTATGGTCAAAGACCGACAAGTAGGACCTCCTGAACACCACATATAAGTCATAGAGAACATATTAAATAATAGAATGACAATTCAGTAACAACCCATTAACAAATTAAACTAAAAAAACGAAATTAGTATAGGGAGTGCAAGTGACTACGTCACAGCCGACGTCATTTGCGCGATGAACGGGCCGAGAGCCTAGGAAATGGGATCGCTGGTTCCAAACATTGGAACCACGCAATATACATAATAGTAATGTTGAAACTGGTGGCCAGTAAAAATGAAATCTCTTAAATTATTATGTTAATTTGTGTAATTTATATTATTATTAAGACATTTAATACCATTATATAATTTATACATTAATATTAGAATGCTTTTTAATCACTTTTAATCACTTAACAAAAGAATGCCATCGTTTGCGGATCTTTCTTTCTTTGGGAAAACGATAGATGTCTAAATCGCTGTTTTAGCTCCTTCTTGAGCAGTGAGGAACTAAACAATTTCACATCTTAAATGTGTTATAAACACTGGGCTTATACAAAGCGATTTTATTCCATCCCTACGTTGGAACCATGTTAAATCCCAAAGCGAGAAGACTTGTTTGGAACCAAATCGAGTCACGTGACTGAAGAATTCCAAGGACTGACGTCACACTTGCACTCCCTATAGGTTAGTAAGTATTAGTGAAGGTAATTATATCCAATCAGGCATATATCCCAAGCTACTGCAATGGGCCAAAACATATTTATAAGTCAAGGAAAACCAAAGGATAGGGAAGACCCAAAAATTATAATTGAGTTTTCCGAGAAATATACTTTATTAATTCACGTCGAAAAACTTTGTAATTGGGCAAAGAACGAATTTCACTGGGTATTTTAGCCCATTCCGCTATCCTAGCGTGGGAGACACAGTTGCTCCCTTACTTATTCTTAGCCTTTGGGAGATAAATATTACGAATCTGCCTGGTGGAATAGTTACGTTTATCCATAACTAAAGCCTTGGAAATAGGGGTAACAGTATGAAGCACAGAACTTAATACCTATAAATAAAAATACACAACTGAGTACTCAGGTTATTTTATATATCTGAGTGTATCGTAAGTATATTTAAATTGGCAAATTGATTTGATATCGAAGTGCCGCGAGGGACCTTCATGAGGGTTCGAAGGAACCATTTTTGCAGCTTTAAAATTCTAGATATATTGTGGGAGGTAGTAGCTCCCCAAAAAATTATACTGTAACACAATTTGGAATGTATCAGTGCGTAGTATAATAGAATTATCACATGGGAAGGTAAATACTTCGGGCGGCAAATCAAATCCATACTTCTATTCAATTTTAATAACAAAGCATTCACATGAAGGTCCCAGGATAAATCACGAGAGAGTTCTACCCCTAGATATCTAAAGGATTCCGCAACACCAATAGGTTGATTATTAAAATAAATAATAGAATCAGTTGGAACATTTTGCTTATTACGTTGATAAAAGAACCATCACCCTTGGTTTTGTTTATATTAACCAGTAAACTGTTCTGCTTACTCCATTCATTTAATCCTGCAGTGGCGATATTTATGGAAGGCCCATAATTGCTATTTTGAATTATTTTATCATACCCGTCAGGAATAAAATTTAAATACAGGGTGGTATAAGACCCAGATAAAAGCTGATGTTTTGGATAGGGGATAATAGAGAATTATCGTGAAAGTGATAATAGAAGTATTAGAAGACGACTGTCCCCCCCTTTTATTTTTTGAAGCGAAGCAGATATGTCAATTTTGATGAATCCAATGAATAGGAAGTTGTGGGTGGCGTATCCCATGGTGCACTTTTCATCATCCCAAATATGCAAATTAGGACA
>JAHWFO010042109.1:671916-768706 GCA_023313115.1 Rhysida immarginata | reverse complement strand
TGTCCTAATTTGCATATTTGGGATGATGAAAAGTGCACCATGGGATAGGCCACCCACAACTTCCTATTCATTGGATTCATCAAAATTGACATATCTGCTTCGGTTCAAAAAATAAAAGGGGGGGACAGACTTATGGACCACCCTGTATATATACAGGGTGCTTTTGAAAAAGATGTCATGAGATACCTAGCGATGTTGTACACCTTAAAATAAACACAAGTTTCCTCATACGTTTTGTAGAAATTGCATTCCTTAAAGGAGTAAACTGCTTGTGAAGTTTGGTTAAACTTCGCCCATAACGTAAACAAAAGCGCATGAAAAAAGTTAACACCACCACATGTTCCATTAATAGGTTTCTGCGAACTACCTGTGCACTATTGTACAGTAGCAAAGACGTGCTAAAACCATTAAATCCATTACACTGTCACAGTCGATTGTTTGTTTTGATTGATAAGATGGTAAACAAGTAATTCCCTCGACAATCAAGAAATGTATCTCAGTAGTAAAATGCATATTCTGCCCGAACCTCATTTAGGCCTATGTAAAGTGGTCATTGACACGATTTTGTTAAAGCAAGATTTCTTAGTTTCAAAATCGAGTGACAATTGAAAAAAACATGTTTAATTGAAGTATGTTTTCGATCACGCAGTTTCCATTAGCCTAATTTGGCTTTCCTGTGAGAAGGGTTGAGTTTAGGGCTAGCACATTAGTGCACAGGTAGTTCGCAGAAACCTATTAATGGAACACGTGGTGGTGTTTGCTTTTTTTCATGTGCTTTTGTTTATGTTATGGGCGGAGTTTAACCAAACTTCACGAGGTGTTTACTCCTTTAAGGAATGCAATTTCGACAAACCGTATGAGGAAACTTGTGTTTATTTTAAGGTGCAGAACATCACCAGATATCTCATGACATCCTTTTCAAAAGCACCCAGTATACGGCGGCATAGGAGGGACAAAGAAAGTATTGGCCAAGCGGAACAGAAGGAAACCAATGGGAAGCCTGGAAATAAAATAGAAGATGCGCTCGGATAGGACAAGGAGGACAAGTGGGAGATGATTAAAGGTCAGTGAGAAAAATGCGATAGGATAACACATATGAAGCAAAAGTGACAGAAATCAAAATATATAGGAATGGTACAGTCGAATCCGCCATTAGAGCTCTGGACAAAAGAGTGTCCAAGAACGAGAAGATTTGGCTGATTTAAAATATAATAGGACCGAACATTAAAAAATGAAAACCAAAAAAAAAAAAGGAAAGAAACTTTAGAAAGGGCTGGAGCTGGGGACTACAATCACTGCAGACGTATATTGTCAGATATCATGTTGTCTGTGGAGAGCCAGTCAGAACAAAAGAAGAGGTTCTCCACAGGACTCTTCCGGAGTTGTTTTGATTCATGACAACACACGGCAGTATACAGCTGCGTTTTGAGCATTTTCAATGGGAGGTGTTCGATCACCTGGCATACAGCCCAGACGTGGAGAGCTGAAGCAAGGTCTGGGAGGACGGTGCTTCTGCGCCAAGGAAGAGCTTCAAGATGCCATGGAGGTCTATCTCAACATGCTGCTGGCAAACTTCTATGAAGAGAATATTGGAAAACTCGTCCATCGGTATGGCAAATGCCTCAATATTTACAGTGACTGTACTGAAAAGTAACTTTGATTATATGAAATCATTTTGTTATTCACACGTGTCTTTATTTTAGGCCCCATTGGAGGTTGAAAAAAAAAAAATCTTGGTTAAATTAATTCTTGCAATTTTTATGGTCACCAATAAAAGCAAATTTAATGTGCTAATTTAACTGAATTGTAACACTGTGCTGACCTATATAATTATAACTGATCTACATGCAGCCCATTGTAATTTATTCTTTCTTTTTTTATAGCCTCCAGGAACTGGTAAATCTTACCTTGCTAAAGCTGTCGCAACTGAAGCTAACAACTCTAAATTTTTTTCTGTGTCCTCTTCAGATTTGGTTTCAAAGTGGTTGGGAGAAAGTGAAAAGTATGTAACATTTCACAGCTTTACTTAAATAACTTTTTTTTTATAATATTACTGATATTTGACCATGTACAATGTATTCAATAAATGATCCCTTACCTGCTTTTTATTAATCGTTTAGGCTGGTAAAGAATCTTTTTTCACTTGCTCGAGAAAATAAGCCGAGTATTATATTCATAGATGAGATTGACTCTCTCTGTAGTTCAAGATCTGATAATGAATCAGAATCAGCTCGTAGGATTAAAACTGAATTCCTTGTACAAATGCAAGGTGAGTACCAGTAACTATGATGTTTGCACATTTTAAAATCGAAGCATGTTTTTAAACTTTCATTGGGATTGGCAGGTGTTGGTAACGACACAGAAGGAATATTGGTGCTAGGAGCTACAAATATTCCCTGGGTTCTAGACGCTGCTATTAGGAGACGGTAAGTGCAGTCATTGGCATGCGCAAGTAAAATAATTATTTTGTGATGAAATTTTAACTATCACGTTGAAACACAATTTATTTTGGTTTTTTGATTTTTTTCTTTTTAAATCAGATTTGAAAAACGGATTTATATCCCACTGCCTGAAGAACATGCACGCACACACATGTTTAAATTACATCTTGGAAATACCCCGCATTGCCTAACTGAGGAAGATCTGAAGAATTTAGGCAGAAGAACTGATGGGTAAAGGATGTTTTTTACTTGACGAGGCGTAATATTCTAAAAGCCTCTTTTTCTTTATTTCTTTGTTATTACCGTAAATCTTCTACTATAATGCACCCCCTTGTATAATGCGATTCCACTTGTAAAAAATAACATTCGATATTATAATTAATTCTGCGTATCATCCATGTAATGTGCACAAAAATAATGCTAAATGTTTAGGGAAGACAAGAAGAAGAAAGAAAAAACAAAAACAAATGAGTACTGAAACATACGACGGATAAAGAATGTTTAATATTCATGGGCGTTGCTTCGTTTCATGTTTGTTGAATAAAATTTAGATAGTTTTAATTAGAAATCCTTAGTAAATTATATTCACAATGCACAATTTTTTTCTTTACAGTTTTGAGTATTTTGATGATTTAGTGCTTTTTCAGAATAAACTGTTAGGCCTAATCGCTGACAATGTTTACTTTCCAGTAGGCCTAATCGCTGACAATGTTTACTTTCCAGTAGGCCTAATCGCCTACCGTGTTTACATTCCGATAGGCCTAATCGCCGACAATGTTTACTTTCCGATAGGCTTAATCGCCGACAATGTTTACAAGAAAATTAACGCCGACAATTACAGTGACTAGTCAAACATGAAGAATTCAGACTTGATCGGAAAAACGCAATTTTTTTTTGAAAGTATTTAATATTCTTAGTTAAATGCTGAATTTATGTTGGTTATTAATTAGAAATGATATTCCGAGCCTGAATATTGAAGATAGAATATTTAAACATTTTGAGAAGGATTTGAAATGAGCCACTTTTTTACACAAGCACGATCATTTAGGCCTTGAACTCGCAGATTTTCTGAGAAGTGGGATAGCGGAGAAAATTATTACTGAAAAGGTAGTTTTCTTTATCCTGCGAATTATCTGGGAGGCGGATGATCTGCGTGGAATTACAGAAAAAGTAAAATCTCAACTTTAGGCGATTCGAAAGTCTCCGAACTCGAAGTTTAAGACTTATTTATTGCAAAGCCATAAAAGATATCCGAGTATTGCTGCTTGTGGTTGCTGCATGTGACCTTAGGAATGCACTGCACAACATAGGAGCGCCACGTGACATGATGGTTGCATGGGTGAACAGTGACGTTCAGTTGGTCATGGTTCTCTTGCAAGATCGGAGGTTTATTTTGTGGAAATGTCATACCAACATTGCATTCAGCGCTTTCAAAGTAAGTTTTCTGATGCTCCTATACTGTACCAGGGAAAACAACTGTGTATTACCTTGTATACTGGTTTTACGAGACAAGCTGTGTGTATGATAAGCCTGAAAGTGCCTGACGGCCTGTGGTGAAGACCATGTTTCTGCAGAAAATTCAAGCTTCCCTGCGACGCTTTCTGCGGAAGTCACTCCGGCGGCTGTCTCAAGAGTTAGGAGCCTCGTATTCCGCCTGCCAGAGGGCTACCAAGCGTCTAAAGCTACAGCCGTACAGAATTCAAGTAGTGCAAGAGCTTTGTTGTTTGGATTCAGAAAAATGCATTGCTTACTGCTAAGTTTTAAGATTTTAAGAGCAAGAGTTTTACTGGATGAAGTTGGATTCTATTTTTGCATGAGAACCATGACTAACACAACGTCATTGCTCACCTGTCCCCAAGCAAGCATCTTGTCACGTGGTTCTCTCACATTGTGTAGCGCGTTTCAAAGGTCACACACAACTGCCACAAGCAGCAATACTTGATATCTTGTATCGTTTTGCAGTAAATAGGTCTTAAAATTGGAATTTGGGGACTTTTGAATCGCCCTAAACAATGTCTGGACATCAGTTGGCATTTATACCATTAGCTTCTACATTTGGATTGAGAAAGTTTTTCAAGTTTAGTTCATCATTTTTGAGGATCTATAAAATGCATGCATGGTATTCTTATGATTATATTTAATTCATTTCTTGGTTTTGAATATCTAAATAACAAAACACCTGAAACACTTGGCGTAATCTTTAATACAGGGTGTACCGAAAGAATGGTGAGGTTTCTAACGGTAAATGTTATATATAAACAAACTTTGTGTACTTATTTACACACATTAGTTTTCTAATATAATGTTTCACAATGTATTGAAACTCTGCCAAATTCGTTTTAGCATATAAGGATTAGCAGTAGCAAATGCTGCAGTGATCGATTCTGCAGTTCGCTGAGGTCAGCAGTTGATTGGATATGTTGGGGTACAAACACATTATCCTTAATATTTCCCCATAAAAAGAAATCGCATGGTATCAAGTCTGGAAAGTCTCATCTTCTGCTGTCACCATTTTTCTAAAAACGGAATAGTTGGAGATTGACAGCTGTTGTGACCTAGCAGCAAACCTTGAACACTAGGCAAGTCTCTCTTTCATTCATGCATTCCCCATCACTGTACATTCAACACTTTCCAAGCTAGAACAGTTTGAGAACCCACCATTCTTTTGGATGCATCCTATATTTAAAAATTTCGTAAAATAAATTTTTTTATGTGATTCAGTTTTACTTATTTATTGAGATTGTGATGACATTTACAATTCTGCTTTTTAAAGCTACTCTGGTGCTGACATTAGTATTGTTGTTCGTGATGCTCTGATGCAGCCAGTGCGAAAAGTTCAGACAGCAACTCATTTTGTAAAGGTCGGAAATTTGTATCATTTATTGTAAATCATTCTTTTATCTTGTAATAAATAAAAATGTGTTATAAAATTTATTTCATTTACGTTTTTAGGTTCGTGGTCCATCACGTTCGGATCCGTCAGTTATAGTTGATGACCTTCTGACTCCTTGCTCTCCTGGACAACCTGGTGCCATTGAAATGTCTTGGATGGATGTTCCAAGTGATAAGTTATTAGAGCCTCAAGTTTGCAATGTAACACTTTATTCCATTTTGATAATTTCATAATTAAAGTTTATAAAAATCTTAAAAATTAGCATTGACAATGTTTAGGCTCTTTAGTACCCTGCTTTCTGAAATTCCTGTGCAATGTTTATTTTCTATACATGTAATAACTTGAACAATACAAAAGCCACTTCTACCAGAAAGAAATTGTGTACAAGTGACAAGCAATATACAGTGTATTGTTTATTTCAGACTTATATGGAGGTGTTATAAATATTGATAGGTTGGTATGTACACACGGACTGGATCCTGTGTTTTTTGCTTATACACACATCAAGGTGGTACCCAACCTACCTCACAGTAAATAGACTTGCTATCTATTGGTCTGTGCATGCATTGTGTTGTAAAGAATAGCATCATCTGTGAGAGCCCATTCTAAACACATCAGAGTAATTGCATTGTGATGAGTTCTGCACCATTTGACAGAATTGTGGAAATGGCACTAATACAAGGCTGTGCAATCTCACTTGAAATGCTAAGAGGGTGAAGGGGGAGTTTTCCCAAGATGTATTATGACAATGGACAAGACATGCAACTGATCAGGCTCATACGATCGAGCACAAATTAAAACGAAAATAATTATCATTTCCCATTGCAGTGGGTGTTTGTGGAGATTGCTGAAGAGATAACCCACACATAATGCGCATTACTCTCTTTACACTATTAATGCCACTTACACATCAGGGATTAAGCATCCTGGTGCAGTGCTCTCTATTTTAAGAGTATGCTAAAAATTAAACAAACAGATCAAAGAAAGAGAGTATAAGTGTGGGTCATCTTTCCTGTGAACTATTCTACATCTAAAGAACTTACCGTTTTCAAACGGTTAATTACTGAAATCAGAGATGAGAGACTTTTGAATGACCCTGTGAAATGGTGCGTACACATGTATTTGGATTGCAATTTCAGACAGTTCGTGAAAGTGCATCAGAACTCCAGCAAAGGTGATGGTGATTCTGGTGTACGACTATGGAATTCATTTCCGAACTGTTCCCGAAGTTCTGCAGGCAATAGACTGTGCCGTTCGCACCGTGTAGAGAACGCTAAGGTGCTACAGTTGCACTATGGTTTTCACATTGCTGGTAACAAGTTCTACACAACGTTGGGGACTACATTGTGGGACTGTTAGGATTGCATAGAGCTATCTCTTTTGTATCGGTTGTAATAACGTCTTTGAATGAAACAAATACTACTTATAGAATGATTACACTAGTTAAAACATTTAAACAGGGTGTATCTGTACATTTGTAATAAACAGGGGGAGGGGGGGTGATTCTGGAATCAAAACCAGAAATAATGTTCTCATGAAATGCTTTGTTACAGAGTTACACGTGATGGTATTACATGATTTACATTTTTACATCATAGGAGATGCTTGCTCAGTGTCCACTTTGAGCAATGCATGCACGGTAACATCTCAACATGGACAGGCTCGAAGATACCTGCGTCCTGTTGAACGCTACACAGACATTATTGATACCCTCTTCTAGATTGTTGATACACCAGCGTAGCGTAAACTGCACTTTTTATGTATCTCTACAGACGAAAGTCCAATGGATTAAGGTCACCAGACTGAGCAGGCCAATGCACTAGATGTTAATGAGCGATCCACTATTCTGGGAAGGTGTCATCCAAAAGCTGACGTAGATCCAAACTAAAATGCGCTGGAGCCCCATTATGCATGCAACTCCATAACGATGCTTTGTGGGACAAATGTTCATAGGGACATTCTTTCTTGTTTTGATCCTAGGAATCATCCCCCCCCCCCCCACCCAAAATTTGTTAAGTGTATAGATACATCCTGTATACCATTTATTTTATTAGAAATTAAGTTTACCTTTTGTCCGAAGAACACACTGGCCATATAAATGGCATTAATCTGCACATTTGGACCAATTCTATAACATCTTTTCCTAGTAAACGGTGGATCCATAATAGCCATTTAATGCAATGTATGAGGTGGGTCTATTAAATAACGAGACTGATTAAAAAAACGCACCTTTAGTTACAATATTATTGCTTGTCCCCTTCAATATATTTCCCATTTAAACTAATGCATCGCCATTCCCATAATCTGTAGTAAATGATCATTTAAAAACTTTGTTGGGGTTTTATTCAGTTTTACTAAAACTTTCAAATTGACTCGTTGTTCAACTTTTAAACTTGACATTATTCCAGCACACCAAAGAAAAAAACTAATCCGAACTAACTCCCAACTCCAATCAACTGGAAGGTCATAAAGTGTTGTTTACTAGCTTGCGTGTCCAGACGTGTTCAAGGTCACCACGCATGGGCTTAAGGGTTGTCCAGGATGTAGGGCGTCAAATTTGCATAAGCAATTTCAATATGTAAATACCTCCTATTATGTGACGATTTCACGACTAAACTCATATTAAAGAGTAGTTCACAATACGCTACAACACACATATTCACGTCGAGAGAAGTAGTGGTTTGAAAATGGCACGACAAGAAAACGAACTGTTCGCAAAACTGTTATTCATTACTACAACAATGTTGCTGGCCAAGATAAATTCGCTACGGTTATTCATTTTATGGCCGAAGGAAAATTGCGGCAAACAATTTACAAAATCATTAGAAGTATGAAGTGACTGGAGAAGCAAACTACAGAAATTTGTGGCTGCCCTGCGTCAAAATCTACAGCAAAGAACATCGGTAAGGTGGAGAAGATCTTCAGGAAGACTTTTCAGTTCGTCAGGCATCCAAGAAATTAGATCTTTCGAAGTTTACTCTTAGTAATATCAATGTTCACAAGCTTGGGATGAAAGCTCACCCAAAACAAAATGCTCCAAAATATACTGGGAACCAAAAACAGCGGGCAATAACCATGTGCCGAAAAATCTACAAAAAATCGACTGGAAAAATTCTTGTCATAGACGATGAAATATATGTTCCTCAAGATCCATCCGCTGTCCCTGAGAAGAAGTTTTACCATGCCACAAGCCCTAACGAAGTTCCTTATAAAGAAAAAGTAAGCCAAAAGCGAAAAAACATCTCGTCTGGCAAGCCATAGACAAAAACTGGAAACGTTTACTGTGAAGCCACTAAGTATCTTCAGGAGTGCATTAAAAGAGATTTATGCTCCAGGATCATGCACTGGATGATATTTTGTTCTGGCCAAACACGGCAACCGCACATTATGCTTATTCTGTTACAGATTACCTGACGTCTCAAAACATGAACTTCGTGTCCAATAAGGAGAACGCACCAAACTTTCCCCAGGCTTGCGGAATCGAGCATTTTTGGGCATCATGCAAGAACAAGTATGCCTAGCAACCAAATCTACCAAAGATGTCCGGCAGATCTGACAAAACTTTCAAAAAAAGTGGGGAAATAGTTCGGAAAAGCTGTCATGGACGCAGCATGGAAAAACCTGATAAAAATTGGATTTAAAGGAATTTTGTAATTTGTTTTTTTGTTTGAAAAATGTTTTTATGACACTTTACTGCTATGCACAAATAAAGTAGTTTTGCATTTGGACAGGTATAACATATTTTGCTCGGAAGCAAATTTGACGCCCTACTTCTTGGACAGCCCTTATAACTGATTAGGATTATTTAGTTTGAGTTCTTGTTGTTTAATAGACACACCTTGTATTTGTCTGAGGGCTTGAAATGATTTCTATCAGTGACATTAAAAATCTATAATAAACAGTGTTAAATTTTAATACTTAGAAAATCTTTTCTAGGAGGTATCTTTACAAGAGCTAATTATTGTTTTCCTTATTTTTAATTTTTTCTTCCAACAGACCGACATGTTGAGATCTTTGGCCACTTCTAAACCGACAGTTAACGAAGAAGATTTGAAAAAGTTACGGGATTTCACAAACGATTTTGGTCAAGAAGGATAAAGAAGCGAAGCAGATGGGGGTGTAGGGCTCCCGAGCGGAATTTACAGATTTATACTTTATTTAATTGACAACCAGTTCATTGAATTTGCCTTTGATTCATACTTAAAGAGTATAAAGTCAAGCCACTGGCGCGAGAAACCTTCCTCGGAAGAAAAACCAGTATTTTAAAATCTCTTTACTTTTTATTCTAGTTTTACGTATGAATTAAATATTTTGACAGTGTAAAAACATTAACTTTTCATTTGTTCCTCTTGTATGTTGTAGATAAAAATAAATGTAAATGACTTTGGAAGAGAACTTTCATCAATGTGCATAAATTAAGTATACTCGAAAAATAAAAAGATAATGCCTTATTCACTCGTTTTAAAAAACAAAACAAAAATAAATAAATGATCAAGCACACATTTGTAAATAAGACTGTCCTGATACTATGTATGTATATCTAAGCTTCGTTTTTAAAAGAGTTGGAAAGTGATTGATTGCTCTACATAAATTTATTTTGAATATCATGAAAACCTAGCACTCTTCCGGGATAGACCTTGAATAATTATTTCAAAATTCATTCACTTAAATCCTGGATTATAATAATAATGTAATTTTTCATGTTTGGCTAGTAAATAAATGAAAGTGTAATTTAAACAACAAAAACAAGATGCTTATGATTTAAGAATATTTATTGAAAAATGCAAAATTAAAGGAATAAAATATCGTTTCGTTCTATTTTTATATGGTTTTATTTACTCTTTTTCTATATACATAGGCAAAACAGACTTATACAGAAAATAAATTACATTCAAATTTGTTGCTGTGAGATTCAGTTAATGTTGAGTCCACTTAATAGTTTTCAGATCAATTCCCTCTTGTACCATTTCCCAAAGAGGGCTAAAACAAAAAGAACAATTTATTAGAGTTTGGAAATTTTACTCTACGGGGTTTCCAAAATTAATGGACCCTATTGCAAATCTGCCTACAGGTGAAACTAGTTATCTGAATAGTGTGAAATTTTGTTTCAATGGGGGTGAAAAAAAAAGTTACAAATTTTGCCACCAGAGGGAGCTTTTATAACTAATTGCACATTTAGCTACAAGTGTACAAAAGTTTAACAACTTCAGCATGTTTTATACAACAAATTAGAAAATAACATGTTCCACGTGACAGCCATCATTTTCAGGGCAAATTTCGGGCTTATTATTGGTAGAAATACGATTAACAATAACTTTTTTGGTGATTGACAACATATGACGTTTTTCTCTAGGTGGTATTGGTGCAAGGTGCTGACGGGCTTGCAGAGCCAGAACAATTTTGTTCTCTAACAGCGAATCATATCCTCAAAGAAGTACAAGCTGAGAATAAATGATCTCATAAATCCACACCTTATTGTCACTTTTGGGTTATGTAACGGTACCTCTAAGAAAGTGTGTGGATTTTCTGGTTCCCAAAGGCAGCAGTTGTGTGTATTCACTCATGACCACCAAGAGAGAAGGCCTCACCATCATTAGGGCAAATTTAAGGCTTATTATTGGTAGAAATACAAATAATGTATTATGTCCTAATGATAATGATGTAACAAATGTATCATGTTTCAGCAGTGATACCTTCACTCTCAGTGGTCACAATTCACTGTGCAGTCCAAATGAAAATGCACTTCATATATACAGAGGATATACTGGCCATGCAGCACGAGCAAGAAACTGAAGTGAGAACTGGAGTCGTCACAATCATGTGGAAGTACCTGCTGCAGAAGTGAAAGTTTGTACGGATGATATCAGAGAATATTCCACATGATCTTTTGGACGTGTTGAACATGGTCTATCTAACACGTGCAACACGTCGCACATAGCTGCTACCATGGGAATTTGCAGATCTGTCCACTTCCACCTGAAGCAAAACCTTCTCTAATCCTGCAGACATGCGTTTTCTTCCTTTGCCAGGACGAACTTAAATTATCATTTTCTGAAGGTTTTTCATATTCATGAGACCTTTTCGCATTCCCTTCACAAAGTCAGAGAGTTACTGCGGAATTACTGTTTTGATAAAGCAATTTCATTAAGAACACGCAATCTCGTAAACTTATTGTGAGCAACATATACATTGAACATAGGATCTCTGCGAATATTCCTCAGTTTTATACAATAGGTAACAGCTGCTGCGTGACAACACATAAATTTACATTTTTACTACAGGTATTCAAAGTAAAACACCCTGTGTTGGCAAAATTCGTAACTAATTTGCTTTTTTTTTTTTTTTTTTTGTAAAAAGCATGGTTCACACATGCGTAAAAACAATGGCAGAAACTACAAAGCAGAAAAAATCTTTGGCGTCACTTCCTGCTTTCGTCTTTCTACCCGATAATAAACTGTTTTTTCGAGTTGGGTCAACGCCTCCTAAAGATAAGGCCTGAGCGCGAAAATGTCATACATTGTTACATCATCATCCGAAGATACGTTTAATCGCATTTCTGCCAATAATAAGCCCTGAAATGCGATTAAACGTATCTTCGGATGATGATGTAACAATGTCTGACATTTTCACGCTCAAACCTTATCTTTAGGAGGCATTGGTTGAGTTGAGTCATAGCCTACAAAGATAAGAAAGTTTTCTGTCGGGCAGAAAAACGAAAGCAGGAAGTGATATCAAAAAATTTTCTGCTTTCTGGTTTCTGCCGTTGTTTTGCATATATGAGAACCATGCTTTACTTCCCGCTTTCATCTTTCTGTCCGACTGAAAAATCTCTTAAGCGTGTTTCCCACATGCGTAAAACAACGGCAGAAACCACAATGTAGAAAAATTTTTTGACATCACTCCCTGCTTTCGTCTTTCTGCCCGACAAAAAATTCTCTTATCTTGGTAGGCTACGACTCAATCCAAATAAAAAATAAAAACAAAAAACAAAAATTTTCTGCTTTGTGGTTTCTGTGCTGTTGTTTCTATGCATGTGGAATCCATGCCATAGCCTACAAAGATAAGAGAATTTTCTGTCGGGTAGAAAGCAGAAAGTGACGTCAAAACCTTTCTGCTTTGTGGTTTCTGCCGTTTGTTTTAGGCATGTGGGAACCATGCTTTATCTTTGCAGACTATGACTCGACCTAACTCGAAAAAACTGAATAGCCTACAACGGACAGAATGAAAAGAGCAGGAAGTGATGTCAAAAAATTTTTCTGCTTTGTGGTTTCTACCATTGTTTTTACGCATGTGGCAACAGGGCTTTACTGACTGTGCTAAGAAATTTTAAACACTTATACGCAGTTAACGAGAAATCATGCTTTTAGCCCTAGCACACTTGCAATGACATTGCAGGCCACATGGCATCAAGTTTCACATAATCCACTTCTCTTGTGCAGGTGAAAGCACTAATTGAAAAAGGAAGAACTAGTTGGTTCTTCTAAATTTGGGCACAATGGTTTGTCGGGAAACCCGCCCCAGATCTCAAGAAGTCTGCACCATATTAACCCTGCTGTCTACTGGAAACTTGACTTATCAGACCATGCCACATGCTGCCAGGACCCTATTGGATCGCTGTGTCCTGTGTTGAAGTGCTTTTTCAGAAGTATTCTGACAAGCCTTTTGCTCCTACATCCCATGGCAGCTAAACATTGCTTTACTGTTGTGCAGGGTTCTCCCCAGGCCCTTTTAAATGGACGTGACATAGAGAAAAAATAAGATGGAGGGAGTATTCGCCTGTGCAGTGAGTGATGTCAGGTGTCAACATTGAGGCAATAGCGATTTGGGGGTGGATGAGAGCGAAGTGTTTATCATTTTCAGGAATATAATTCTCCGTAAGATGAATGGTTGTTACGAGGAAAGGCATGAGATGATAGTGAGCAATTGTGGGTGCTAACATAGTTGGGGCTTCGAGTCATTTGACTTGCGGAAGTTTGCAACTTGCACCGAAGACTTTAGCGCTGTATCTTATTTCTTCTCTATGGGGCACACCACACGAATGGATCCACTGACTGCCCAGCTCATTTATCTGTGAAAATCTGTCACTTACTGGTACAAGATTTTGAAACCAATTAAAAAATGAATCTTGCATTTGGAAAAGACAATTTATACATCGTCATAAATCTTAATGTTTTAACAGGTAAATAAATGAATGTTTAACAACTACTTATACAGGGTGAACCAACTACTTAAAGTCAAGAAAAATTTTAAAATTCAATAATTCGCATGCAAATGAAGATAAAAAGATTGTTTGCAGAGAAACAATTGAAATGAAAAAGAAAACGGATTTTTTTCCAGGAAAATAATATTAAGGCTAGAATTGTGCAGTTTTTGACCAACAGATGGCATTGTCAGGTTAAATTGTCAGATGGCACATTTTCAGACGGTAAGATGCCAGATTAACTATCG
The DNA here is from genome assembly GCA_023313115.1 of Rhysida immarginata. Lineage (NCBI taxonomy): Eukaryota > Metazoa > Arthropoda > Chilopoda > Scolopendromorpha > Scolopendridae > Rhysida > Rhysida immarginata. The sequence continues at coordinate 754,924 of JAHWFO010042109.1, read as the reverse complement.
GCTTAGAAATGTTCAATGTGCCATCCGTCATTCAGCAAAACAGCCGTCGGACCAGACACTACACCGTTCACTGCATTAACCAACATTTCTCTCAATATGGCAGGTATGGTTCTAGGACAACTGCTGCCTGGACAACTGCCACCTAGGACAATTGCCACTCAACAACAGGGATTATGCATGGATTTTTTTTTTAAAAAAGAAAATTGTTTTTTATAGAGTTGGACATGCTAAACATGAAAAACGTGTCCAAAAGCGCTACTAACTTCTAAATATTTATTAAATTTGATTTTAAAAATGCGGAATCCACTCCCTATTTGTAAACGATTTATTATTCCAAATTTGTGATTGGTTTTCCTCGACTTGAGAATCACATTCAATCGGATTCACATTTCATATCGTCAAACTTTTTTTTTTACTTAACAGAAAAATTACTATGACGGATCCAGGATATAAAAAGGGTAATCTGAAATTTGCTGACTATCGACGTATTAACAGCTGTGGACTTTTAGTGACTTAATTAAGACTTAGTTTCGGCTGAAGTTCGATGACTAAAGCTATTTCCTTGGCTTACATTCGCCTTGTTCACTAACAGCTTACAAATATATTTTAATATGGCTGTAAATTAAAAAATCCTAGAAGAAAATGTTTTTATTTTGAAGGAAAAATTAAAAATTTTCTTATTTAATGGTCATGTGATTGACCATGTTGTTTTGTATTTATGTGTTATTACCGACTTCAAAAAAGGACGTTCTCTGTTGGCCCATGAAGTCGGTTCATTTTTTTAAAAAAGTTCTTGTTATATCTACATTGCATTAAATGAAAAAAACCTTACACTTGAAATAGGTGATAATTTGCCGCACGAATATTGTAAGCATAATACTTAAAAGCGTATTGCGAATAATTTTTTAGATATATTTAAAGAAAGAAATAAGAGAAAAAAAGGTAATTTAAAACCGATGAAGTTTATTTATTGTTTTTATTAAGATTTAAAAATAAAATGTAATTTAAAGCGGATACTGAAATATATTTTTGTGTAGAGTACAGTCCCGAAAGTTTGTTTTATTTTAAATGTTAATAAAAAGTTTACTTCTGTTTTTCATATTGTACTTCATATTGTGTAAATTGAAAATTATGAAATTTTGAAAAAACTTTTAAATTGTGAAATTGTAAATTTTAATGAATATATTACTGAATGAAATAAATTTACTAATTTAAAAAAATGTATATTTAATGGAGATTCTAAAATGGAGTATTAGTTAAGGTTTTTCCCACAATAAACGAGATATTGCTGGTTAAAATCGAAAGGGATAAATTGTGATGAAATGACAGAATATTCAAAGTAGTTTATTGTGGAAAAACCATTTTAAAATCTCCATAAAACGCACATTTTTTAAATTAGTAAATTTATTTCATTCAGTACGTTTTTTTTTAGGATTTTTATCATTTTCGAAAAATTGATAAAATTCTTAATATCACAGAAACGGTGAGGTTTTTACTAAGGTCATACTTTAATACCGTAAAATCTTGAATACAGGCCAGGTATTCAAATATATGCCGGTCTCAAATAAAAGCCGGGTGGGGTCTTTTTCGGGTCATCGATATAAATTCCAGCGTTTTTCGTCACTTTCAGATTATTAAACGTCTTTTCATGTGTATGCCTTCTCATTGGCCACTTCATTTAACCCATTCTAATTTCGACCAATCCCATGCTGCCTTACCTTGCCGTTTCTGCATTTTTACAGGGAATTTTACAAAATCAGCAAAAAAAAAATGCGAAATTGGAACGAAAAATTTGGAAAATGTCAATAATATTCTATCAAAATAGATTTTTTTTTGGTGCTGGTGGTCAGGGAAAATTACGTGATACACAAAGAAAAGTCAGGGAATTTTACAAAATCGTTTTCTTAACACCCCGTTATTGGGAATAGCTCTTAACACCGGGTCTTAAATAAACATCGGGTCTCGATTAATTGCCAAGGGGGTCCATACCGTTGAGACAAATAGACATCCGGGCTTGTATTCACGATTTTAGGTTATAACATATTTTTTAAAAGAAAAGCCCATTATGAACAGTTCCAAATAAAAAATACATGCTTAACGTTTTCGAGTGCAATTGTCACTCATCTTCAGAAGACTGTAAGGTGGAATGTGATAAAAACAAACTTAGAAAATTAAAGACAATAAAACAGGGCTTAATAAAATAAAATAAAATAAAATAAGGGCTTTTCTTCGCAACATTTTTCTCAGGACCTCTACAAGAGTTCTTTTCAGAACTGCTCCTGGAGAAATTATGTTCAACTTCGATTTTCAACGTTTTGGTGTGCTTTGCTTTCTTGGAGGAGTGAGACTGAACTTTTTCCAACACATCAAGACTTTGTGAAATATTTTTGAAATGTTGCCCATTATGGAAATATTTTTAAATGTAAATTAATTTGATATTTTTATATGTAAATTGATTTGATAATTTTCGCCACTTTTTATGTGGCTAGTTCCAATGTAAATAGGGAAGGGGTGGGTGTTTTTTAATATTCTTTTATTATTTTTTCTGTTTTTGTTTTTCGTTGGGGTTTTTCTCAATTTTTATGAATAAATTGAGTGTGGAAAATAAATATAAGTCTAGAAATTTTTCCCCAACATAAATTGTATATGTATAAAACATTCTAATTAAATTAGAGCTCTTGTCTGGAGCATTTTGGGTGGCAATTGTCCTAAGTGGCAATTATCCTAGGTGGCGATTGTCCTAGGTGGCGATTGTCTGGATACCGGCAGACATATGTTGCTAGATGGAATCTTTCAATGTTGCCAATGATGTGGGTTGGTTGCGGTATACTTTTGACTTCAGGTATCCCCATAGCCAAAAAGTCACAAGGCATCGGATCGGGCAAGCTGGGTGGCCATGCATGCGGAAAGTGTCGACTGAGGACACGATTCTCCTGAAATGTTGAGTCGAGCAGTCGTTGCACAGGCACACCAATATGCGGTGGTGCTCCTTCTTGCATAAAGGTAACTGTATGCAGAGCTTGTCGCGGTTGCAATTCTAGAATGATGCTGGTCTGTAACAGTGCTGCATAGCGCACACAGGAGACAGTAACTATTTTTAGAAAAGTCCTTGTGATTTCCTCGAAGAAAAATGGACTGATTATGAAATCAGCGGTGAAGCCACACAAGACCATAACTTTTAGCTGATGCAGAGGTTGTTCAACAAAAGTATGTGGGTTTTCCGTATTCCACATATGGCAATTGTGTATGTTAACACTGCCAAAAAGTATGAAATGCGCTTCCATCGGTCCAAAGCACAGTGGAAAGCCAGTCGTGCTGCTGCTCCATTTTACTGAATACCCAATTATCGAAATCTTGGCAAGTGATGAAGTTGTCAGTTCATGATTATGTTACAGCTTGTATGGAAATCGCTTAAGGATAATTTGCAGTGATCGCCATACACTGCTGTATGCAATGCCAATCCGTCAGGAAACTCCTCACATACTGCATTCCCCAACAGTGCTTGCATGTCTTGTTCAATTCTCTGGGTGACAGCAGTGGATGATGAGGGCCAGCCACTTCTTGGGCATCTAGCCAAAGAACCCGTGACCTCAAATCGTCGTATCAGTTTTGTCACTGCAGCACAAGTCATAGTCCTTTACCATCTTGCATTTCATGCATGTGTCGATATGCCTGCAATGCTGCACTGGCACTTTCCTCTTCTTCTGATAATGAAGTTAATTAAGAGGGCCTTCTCGATTAATGACAGCATTTCTTTGCCTACAATTTAGCTACGGTGAGCTTCCGAAATAAGTGTTTGAAAATGTACATAAACTGATGCCTGTTGGTCAAAAATTGAACAATTCTAGAATAATTTTTTTTTTCCTGGAAAAAAAATATGACTTCATTTCAATCATTTCTGTGCAAACAGAATCATTTATCTGCATTTGTGTCCCAAATATTGAGTTTTAAAATTTTTCCTGACTTTTGGATCACCATGTATATTAAAAATAAATTACCTCATCGCTCGCAATCTCTTTACATGCTGGATACATTTTTCTGCTGTGTAATCAACTTCCTCTTCAGTGGTAAATCTTCCAATTCCAAATCTAATATAAAAACATATACAGTACTTAATTTATTTATTTTTTTCTTATAAATTTTAACTCTGCCCTACATACACTCTAATCAAAAGTAACTGGACCAATTTGATTTTAGACGTTTTGTCGAATATCTAGAAAAATGATGACAATTCTAGTAACCATTCAAAATTATACAAAAAAGTATAACTTGGGCAAATGTCCGCATATGAAACTAAAACTAGAGAAGATGTGGATAATCGTAATTAAGTGTAAAGAAGGGCTCTTTCACCACAACAAAAGTAATGAAGAAAATAACAAAAACAAAAATAACAGAAAAATACAACCTGGAACCAAGGAGAACACGTGGAAAACCCAAAGTGAACTGAAAATCCATGTGTTCTCTTTGGTTCCTGCCGAATGATGAGAGCTTTGCTCTCAAAAAGCGCTTCCATGTTGTATTTTTCTATTACTTTTGTTGTGGTGAAAGAGCCCTTCTTTACACTTAATCTAGAAAAATACTTGACGAATTATCCTGAAACTTCACAGGTGTAAAGAGCATGTTACACCTCATATATTTCAGTGAAGATTTTGTCCCGAAGGCAAATAGGGGACCAGCAACAAATTGTACCAAAAAAAAAATAATGTTTGGGATTACCCTGTAAAAAATAATGCTGGAAATGCTTGTAGCTGTAGCATATGATTATGACGCTTCTTTTACTTATCTGTGTTCATTTGTATGAGAATAGCGTGTATATTCATGGAGATATAAAGGTTTCTTAAGAAATAAATAAATCAAAACGTTTTACATTTTTTTGTTTATAACATGCAAGGTTTTCAACCCAATACAATGCCATTTTCAGGAAACTTGACAAACTCATAGAGACAACACCCTGCAATCAGAATAAAAAATTATTGAATATTTGATGTAATATGAGCATTTTTTACTAAATAATGTTTAACTCCGCAAGCGCATGCATTACCAAAATGCCGTTCGCATAATTTATTAGCCAAATGTGTAGAGCTACTCTTATAATAAACAAAACGATAAGGGGTTTTCTCCAAATTTTTATTTTTGGAGCAGACACCAGTATCAACAACTTCTCCTTATGCTGATAACAAATCAATACAAGGTCAATATGCCTTCATATCAACATAAGGAGAAGAAGTTGATACTGGTGTCCTATATAAAAATAAAAATCTGGACAGAACCCCATATAGTTTTGTTTATTTTTGAGAGCAAGTGAAATTCAACTCATTCTATCAGCAACATCTTTCTGAATTTTCATATTTGTTTGGGTTTTTTATAAGAGTAGCGCTATACATTTGGCTAATAAATTATGCAAAAGACATTTTGGTAACGCATGCGCAGTTAAACATTATTTAGTGAAAATGCTCATATTTCATCAAATATTTAATATCTTTATTTTCTGATTGCAGGGTGTTGTCTCTACTGTTGTTTGTCAAGTTCTCTGAAAATGGCATTGCACTGGCTTGAAAACCCTGCATGTTATAAACAAAATTTTGATTATGTCCTATAATCAAACCTTGAAAACCTAGAAAATATTTTGATTTTTTTTAAAGAAATCTTTCTATCTCCACGACTATACGTGCGATTCTCATCCAAATGAACACGGATAAGTAAAAGAAGCCTCATAAGCACTTGTTACAGCTACAATGCATTTCATGCATTATTTTTTACAGGGTGATCCCAAACATTATTTTTTCGGTTCAATTTGTTGCTGATTCCCTATTTGCCTTCGGGACAAAACCTTATGCTCTTTACACTCCTGAAGTTTCAGGATAATTCGTCAAACATTTTTCCAGATATTCGATAAAATATTTAAAATCAAAAGTGTCCAACTACTTTTGGGTAGATAGTGTATTTGCATATGTCAATTTACAAGTATACATATTTGACACTAATTATATTTTTTATATTTCGTCTTTTTTATATTTTATTATGAAATAAAACTAGTTTTATATTTTAATACCATAAGATAGGCTTCGTCAAATCACGCTTTTACCCATCATATGCCTGAATGGAGCCTCTGCTTATTATTATTGTTGTCGTTTTGGAAAAATCTAATTTGGATCAAGTCTGGATGCCAAGTCCCAGAGTTAGGTCCAAGGGGCTGAAATGCAGTGAAGGGAATAATTACGTGTTAGTGGAAGTATTAATGCCTTGGGCAAGTGTTTAGGAAGGTGGCTTGCTTTAAGGTTTTGTGTAAGTGTGGCTTTAAATTTGGTGTTGACAGGCTTTTGTGTTGTGAGTGTGGAAAAACCCGAGAGGAAGAAAGAACGATAGGAACATTATGTACTCTGGCAACTCCCTAAAGGGGTTTTATTTTGTATGCAAGATCCTTATATTTAGTGATTTGGTCATTGTAAGTCTTTTGTAAATTATGTGTGTTAGGAATGGAGATCAATTATGTAGGTCACTTTGTTTTGCTAACACTTGGTCTGTTATATGCAGGATAGTTTTTTTCAGTGATTATAGCTCTGTCACCCATCGTTTCTCTTTCTCCATTTACCGTAAACCTTCCACATCTTCTAACCTAATCCATCAATCTCCGTCATGCCCTTCTACCCATAAACTTGCTTCCCTCTGCTTCCTCATAGATCACGCTCTCAAGCTACCCCTCAACCCATCTTCTCGTTCCTCTGAATTCGGCATCATACACTCCCTTGCCTCTTCAAATGGTCTATTACATCACGGAAAACTTGCCCTCCTCAACCCCAAAACTCCAGTTCCATTCCCGCCCATGAAATGGGTCTCCATATCCTTACTTGGCCCCCATTCTTCCATCCAATTAATTTCCTTTCTTCACTTCGCTTCCGTATCTCCTTTCGATCTTCCAGCCCGTTTCCGTACCTTGAATCCTCCGCCAATACCAATACCAATTTCCTTTCCGGCATATATATCGCTTTAGACTGCGGAGTTTGTGACAAAGCTTTATAAATGACTTTCATCTTGTAACTTCACTGACCGTTTTAAGGAACATACGACATCATTCTAGAATTAAGATGACAAATTCCATTATGCAAACCAGCTCGCCATCTCTGGACATGCACCAAAGAAATGCAAAGAAGTAAAGTCCATTCTCCACCTTTGTAATGACCCTCTCAAGACCACAACTCTGGAATTCATAGAGATTTTCAAAGCCAAAGATCAATGCTTTCATGATTTCAGAATAGCTGAATTTGATGTCGGACAGGGCTGTTATGTAGTTCTCCCAATACATGTCAATTTTCGGCGACATAACTAAATGTTTTTAGCTCACTGTTCGAATACTAATTATTTTAATACCTGCCCTAACAATGCTCCAAAAGCTGACTTACCATCACCGTTCAGCCAGGAACCTTGTGTGCTCTCTAAATCTCTCCTTGAAAGACCTTTATGTACAGCAGACATAAAAGGACTCACAATTGGGGCAGTTTAGTCTATATACAATGCTTTTGGAGAAATCAGGACTGTCTGTAAGGTCCGGGCACAGAAGGTCCTGGCTGAACAATGATGTTAAGTCGGCTTTTGCTGACCACCTCATTAAGCAACACCACCAATTTGGAACCATTAACAATGTAATGACGATACTCAAGGTAAAATCTGACCACAGAAGAATACTGACTCATGAAGCCCTGATGATCAGAATATTTACAAAGGAATTCCCGAATAAGATCCTAAATGGCCAGACCAACTTTGAGAAAAATCCTATCACAGACTGCCACTGTCAAAAACATTATAAGCCAGCGACACAGAAGAAACATCAACAAACCAGATCAAGACTGAATTTTATTTTTAATTACTTTTCTGCTCTGTGTTTTTGTTCCTGTATATTTATTTTTATATATGTTACTTTGCTATAACGTGGCTACTTCGGCCACCAATCAGCGATTGGCTCTTTCCAGCTTTTCTCTGATTGGCAGACAAAAACCATAAATTCGGGAGCCTCGGCTCACTTACCTTGTAGATCTCCATTTGCCCCGATGATGAAATTGTTTCGAAGCACGTTGGCACCATTAAATATCTACCATATTGCTATTCCTGAACTGTCTTATTTCTTGATTTATTCAGCAATTCTGACCACTATGCAACTTTTGACTAATTTTCAAAGAAATATCTTTTCATTTATTTGACTTTATGTCAGCATTCCAGAAGAGCATGTTATTGCCCCTCGGTACCATTCTTGGTCCTGCTCAGAGAACTTCACTCGTTTCACCCCTTGACTAAGAGTGCTTCAGTTGATAGCGGCAGTCCTGTACGCATTAAACAACAGCTTAAAGATATTCACAAGAAGGAAGGTTCAGACTAGGGACTCAGAGAACAATGCTGCGGGTCTGAAAGAACCTTGTGCCTCTGTTATGCGAAGTTGTAAGCGCCACCACAAGGTGGCAACACGATAGCTAGTGTGGAAAATGGCGGATGTCAGTGATGCTCGTTACAAGCAGCATGCTGTGATCAAATTTATCATTTCTGAGGGAGAAAGTGCTGAACAATAAAAAAGAAAGAAGACATGATGGCAGTAAAATGTACAACTGCCAAAACAGAGGACAGAAAAAGAAAACTGTAGAGATGTCTGTGATAAGTTAGGGAATAACCAAAGTAGATGGGAATGTGAGAGAGGTAGTGAAGGAAGAAAGAAATACGCTTCAAGAAATGCTCAGCTGCTAATCACCTCAATTAGCATGGAACCAAGATAAAGCATTAAAACATTAAAGTGTTTCTTATCACTGTACCTTATTGAGGAATGAGCCAAATCTTCATCTGTGCCTAATGCCCGTAATACATATGAAGGTTCCAAGGATGCTGAAGTACATGCACTGAAATACAAAATATATACAGCTATTATTAAAAAAAAAAAAAAAAAAAAAAAAAAAAAAAAAAAAAAAAAAAAAAGATTCTTTCTCTCTCTTCACCCGTGTTTTTATTTGTACGACCCTTATATAACTATCAATTTTAAATTCAATTTTTTTTAATATTTTTTTTTTTTTTTTTTTTTTGTTGATATTTTATAATTTTTTTTTTCCAGTTTCTCTCATTACCAATATTTCTTATTATTTTGTATCACAGTGGCTCCCTGGGACCCCCCGTCAGTCAATTCTTGACCTTTTATTATACTGGTGGACAAAAGTTTGGGGTAGGTGTGTTTTCTAAGAAAACAATTATTTAGAGATTTTATCGTTATGGCACCTTTTAAGTTACTATTGAATATATCAAAATTGACAATTGAAAAATTGATCTTTTAATTTGTTTTTAAGTTACATGCAAAGTATGCAAACTGAACTGGTCAAAAGTTTGGGGTAACAGGTAAATAACTGATATTTTTTTTACAGTAAAGTGCATGAATATTTGTCCATTGATTTTTTGGAATGTGAAGAAGTGTCTTAAGATGATTTCTGATGAGTAACGAAGGAAATTCATGCATTGTAAGAACTTCAAGCGAGAAGCTGAAAGTGCTGATGTTGGCTACAATACAGTAATCAGGGCAATTAAAAATGAAAACAGGAAGACAGGAAAGAAGATGGGAAACCCATCTGCACTTACAAGACGGACAAAATCTAGCATAAAATGCTATGAGAGAAGAGAAATTGCAGCTGGCCACATTGTAAACAGTATGCGCATCAAAGTAAATCTTGATTTGAAGGCTTCAACCAGAACCATAAAGCGTGAATTGCAGCGTGAGAACTTTCACTATGAAGCTATTGAAAAATCACTGCCATTAATACCAAAAAATAAAATAGCAAGACTTCAATTTGCTCAGAAACACATCATGAGAAGACTGATTTTGGGTTGGTGGTATTTTCTGGAGAAAAACTATTTTTCCATGGGTGGACCTGATAACATGTGCAGTTATGTTAAAAAACAAGGCCAAAAACCAATTGCTCTGGTCAGAAATAAGCACCAAATGGGAGGAGGAGATGTGATGCCATTAGGTGCCATTTCAAACACGGGTCACCTGAAGATAAAAGTAATTGAGGGCAAATATACGGCAACCAATACTTAGAAGACCTTCAAAGCACATCCATTCTTTTCTGCAAAAGACACTACAGACAAAAACAAAGGGTATGGCAGCAAGACAATGCATCTATCCACACAGCACGAATTTTTACTGAATGATTTTCCACTAACAAAGTTCGTACACTAGACTGGCCGGCAAGGAGTCCCGACCTCAACATTATAGAAAATGTTTGGCATCTTATGAGCCAGGATATTTATGCTGACAAACAGTATTCAACTCTTATGCAGCTAATCAATGCAATTGAGGCCTCCGCTGTTAAAATAGCACCAAACACCATCAAGAAGTTATTTTCATCAATGACAAATCGTCTTCTTCAAGTTATAAAGTCAAATAGCGGTCAGATTTCATATTAATTTCCTTTACTTTTGATATCTTGATGATTATTTACCTGTTACCCCAAACTTTTGACCAGTGTAATTTGCATTATTTGGATGTAACTTAAAAACAAATTAAAAGATCAATTATTCAATTGTCAATTTTGATATATTCAATAGTAAGTAAAAAGGTGTCATAACAATAAAATCTCTAAATAATTGTTTTCTTAGAAAACACACTTAGCCCAAACTTTTGTCCACCAGTGTAAATAAATAAATAAAAAATAAATAAATATTGTAAATATAGTACATGTAATTTGTTATTTTTTATAATTGTAGAAACAGCTGATTTGGGCATATCGAACATCAAAGAAAGTTCAAATACTGTATACAGATTCCACTTTCATTCTTAGCAATAAGATTTTTTTTTAATTGCAATTGTTGCACTAACAGCTTTTCTCTTACTTTGTTTTTCAACACTCCATTTTTTATCAGCCATAACTAATTCACTGTTTATAGAAAAAAAAACCAAAAATAACGAATAAGCACAAACTGTTGTTTAAATATTTTGCTATATTCAATACTGTATGTGCTAAACTCTGAAGTCTGCAAGTAGTTTGCTACTATCCACGGTTTCATTATCTGTGGGAAACGGTAGAACCAAATCCCCACGGATACAAGGGGCCTACCGTACATCTGAAATTACAAAATTAGAATATGGTCACTTGCCGGTTCAAACAATTAGAATACATCAGCAGAAAAATGAAACGAATCAGAAAAATGATGTTTTACTAACAAAACAAAGGAAATTTACTGATTATCACAATCCTTAATATTGAGTAGCTTCTTCTTTTGCTGTGACGGCAGTTTATAACCTCGCAGGCATACTGTTGACAAGTACAGAACATAGATGATGAACTTTTATGTCGACCGAAGGCAGCATAAGGTGTTCTAGTACTTCTTGGTCTAGTACTTCTAGATGTTCAAATCACCATACTGTGGTCCTTGATGCTCCATGCTGTACACAGATTCATCACTAAAGAGCACATGTTTCCAGTCATGAGCATCGCATATCAGACGTTCTTATTCGTACTCAACATTGGTTACACTTCAGTAGTGATTTAGGCTTCAGTGTTCATGATCAGAACCCTATGTGATGCAGAGATCTTTCTGAAACAGTTCCGTCTCACAATCTTCGTAAGCTGCCACTATCTCGAGTCATGGTGGAAGGCTTATGTCTGCATTTCCTTAGATTATTTGCAAATTATCCATTGTCACGGTGCTGTTTCAGTAACCGTGAAACAGTTGCTTGGGAGCATCTGGCTTGTTGAGCAATTTTCTTTTGGCTTTGTCCTGTTTTTGATAGGGCAATGATGGTTTCTTTAGTAGCGACAGAAATGTCAGCTTTTAACACACTATTTTCATTAGTGGTAGCTCTATTATTACACAAACATACTCTCCGATGTATGTTTATACCATTTTCTACTAATTCATTCATGTGTTCATTTGCATTTTCTAACACTGTGAACCAATTAAGAAAATATTCTAATTTTTTGAACCAATGAAAATTCATATTCTAATTATGCGATTTCAGGATTTCTTTTCTCCAGCTAAATAATTAAATGTTTAATTTGTACTCTTCAATATACTTACAAATTTGGCATATTCTAATATTCTGAGTCAAAGTTGCAGTGATACAGAGTTACAGAAAGTAAAATTTATTATAGTCCCTGGCATAAAAGAAAAAAGAAACTGGCACATATGTAAATGAGTAAAAACCAGTATAACACTTCTTGAAATGTGCAAAGCTTGCGATACTTCTACTTGAGACTGGCATACCCCTTGAAACGTCCAAGAATTCTTCCTCTTGTCACATCATCCAAATGACCACGAGAGGCCATAATTTATCCGTAAAAATTCCTTCAGTAACCAAACACAAGTGAAACAACACATTTATAACAGAATTAAAATAACATGCACATAACCACTACAAAGGGTGTCATGCTCAACAAACTATACCCCGTCTCAACTTCAGTTGAGAGAGATGTCACCGAAAAACGTCGCTTATCAGACATAGTACACAACATCGTATCCTTCCGACGTTAATTTTTTTTTCTAAATTTCTTTTAAATGGCTTTTCTATCTGCCGATTTTTTTATTATATCGAAGAGGAAAATATTAAATATGATTGCAGACAGAAATTTTGAACATTTTATACACAAATTTATTCAAATTATTTCTTCTCTTCATGCGGACGAACAGCAACCGCTTCATTCGTGACGTCACTCTCAAGTAAACTTGAGACAGGGTATAAAAATCCCACTAAGCACTTTGTAGGGGCAATGTGCTGAACAACCATTTTGTTTTGTGCATACATTATGTTAATAAAGCCAGCTCTATACTGCAAAGTTTGATGACATTTAATGAACCGAAACCGCCCGATCTTGTAAATCTCTTAACTTTTGAACTTAAGTACGAGTGTAAACTTATATTTCTAATTGTGGATATTAGAATTTGTCATTTTATTAATATATAAATGTTTACCTGCCCGAGGAAAGAGCAATATCTTTCAAAGCCATCAATAAACTTTCACCTTCAACACAAGCAAACGATAAATTCACACATCCTAAAAAATATAAATCATTTTCATAATCTGTATATTTGAAATTTGATTTTAATTTTAAATGATTTTAGTAATGAATGTTACATATACCCACCTGGATAGGTTTGCTCAGGATCACCATTGCGAATTACGTGAGTTAGTGATGCCATTATTTTATTGAGTAATCTTTGGGACAGCTTTTCTATCCTTTTATGATCATACTACATATAAATAAATAAATAAAAGAGAAGCTTTTTTCAACTTATTAGCAACTCATAAAAGAAGATATGGACAATTATTGTATTCTAGGCTCACAATTTATAAGTCAAAAGTGGATTGTAAACGAAATCAGCACAAAATACCATACACTTAAAACACTGCTCTGCCATTAATATCCAAATGCCTGTATTTGGACAAAATAATAAAAAAAAAAGGCATCATTGTATGTTCAATGTAAATGTGGCTTTACTGTATTATTAAGTACCGAAAGGTGCTTTATGCTATTAGTGGGGAGGGGGGGGGGGTGTCTATCTCTCCATCTGTAACTCAATCATCTCGAAGCATATGAAAGATTTTCAAAATCTTTTTACGCCAGTCGTTAATTATGAATGCTAAGATATATAAGTAATACATCAAACAAACTCTTAACGACAAACTATGAGTGAATATGACGTTATTAAGTATTGCTTTCACCAATTGATAAATATAATTCAGCGCACAAACCAGTTTCAAAGATGGCCGAAACCAATACAATGTCACCTGTTCATACAGGAACATAGAGCAGTAATTCTTTCTTGACATGTGAAGGAGTTTCAGTTTCTGAAATTCATCATCGCATGCCCGATTTTACTGTACTTTCTTGAAAAAGGCACCACAGTTAACCAGCACGATATAGGGAAACTCTGAAGGCACTGAGCGCGGCCATCAAATGCAAGCGTCCTGGACTTCTTACAGAAGGAGTGTTTCTTCTCCACGACAACACGTGTCCTCACACCTCGAAAGCAATGGTAGGCCTCATCAAAAAGTTCAACTGGGAAGCGATGCAGCATCCACCTTACAGCCCTGACTTATCCCCATGTGACTTTCACGTGCTTGGGGATCTCAAGAAACATCCGAAAGGTTGCAGGTTTCAGTCGGACGATGATGTGAAGGAAGAGGTTTTGGAATGGTTCCACATGCAACTGAAAGACTTCTTCCATAAAGGAATTACATGCATTGTTACACAGTGGGATAAATGCCTTAACACATTTGCAGAGTATTTTTAAATTCCTTGTATACACTTTGGATAAAATAAATAATTTTTGTTTTCATTTGTACGACCCTTATATGTGGAAAACTAGTTAAAGGTATATAGAATCTGATAAGGAAAAAAATTTTGAAAATATATACAGAGGTTGAGTCAAAAGTAGTGGCCGATCACTGCGCAAACTTTCAATTGGGCACCAGACAGAACCACTCATTGCTAATCTTTAGAGGTGAGCAATTGTTGTAAAACCATCGTCGATGGTTCTAACCATCATCGAAGGAGCCATCAATGGTTCTAACCATCATCGATGGTTTTTGCAAACAATCGATTGTTCTGTATCGATTTTTATTCAAAAATAAATTAACTTTTATAAATTTTTTTTTTAATATTTGGCCTTACCCTTTCTCAAAAATTAATTATGGTAAAAATAAAAAAGGTATCCAAAGTAATACAATAAATGATTTCTGTTTTTATTTTCATTGAATTAAAAATAAAAAAAAATAAAAATGCCAATTAACAATTACTCATATTAACTTGATGCAAAAAATCAATAGGTAGAGAATTTAAAATTAATAACTTTTCTAGATGCTTTGGATTGATTACAGCTCTCTTCTTATTAAGAGTGTTTCCAGCCTTTGAGAATAAGCGTTCAGCTGGTACTGAAGTTGCAGGTGATGTAAGATATTTAAAGGCTAGCGAACATACTGTAATATTGGAGTTAAGGTTTCTCCCGCACATTTCCAAAATTCTAAGGGGTCCTGATCATGGGGAGATAATGATGCATCTGGATACTGTATCCGTTACAATAAGAACATAGGAGCAGAAAAAATGACATGACGTTATCTTTTAGAAAAGTTTACTAATACTTAGTTGGACAATGGACCAATAGTAATAGTGGTTTACCCATCGATTGATCAATTGTTCAAAACTATCGGCAGTTCCCTATCGATTGGTCAAAATTATCGATTGTTAAAAACCATCGGTTTTCGATGGTTACATCGATGCATCGCTCACCTCTACTAATCTTCAAAGTAGAATCCATCATGCTCGATGGTCTTCATCCAACGATCAGCCAGTTGGCGGATGCCCTCGCAAAACCATTCTTCCGGTTTCTGGGTGAAAAAGTCACGCACGGCGTCTTCAACCTCACTGACATTGGCAAAGCGCCGTCCACGTAGGAAGTGCACCATGGACCGGAAGAGATACCAGGTCGGGGCTGCATGCTGGATGTGGCAGAACCTCGATTTTTTCCAGCAGCTGACGACACACATTCACCCATTGTTGTGCTTGCGCAGGCGTCAGCTTGTGGAGCAAAACTCGGCAGCTCCTGTTGACCTTTCCCATGGCGTGCAGATGTCAAACCCCACTTGACTGTGATGTCCCGATGTCCGCCGCTAGTCCATGGGTGGTGCTGCCTGGGTTGGCTTCCACTTGTTGCCGTAGGGGTGCGTCGTCCACTTCTTTGGGTCTTCCGCTCCTTGGCGCATCTTCCAGACCCATGTCTCCAGATGAAAAGCGGGAGAACCACCATTGTGCTGTCCGTTCATTGGTCACACCCTGATCTTCCACCCTGAAAATTTCCACGGCTGCTGCTCATGCACTGGTCCCCTTTTTCCAATAGTGACGAAGGAGCCTGCGTATCACCACTTTTTCTGCTATGTTTTTACACTAGCTGAAGCAGGTGGCACAATGTCTATGGCATTCAAATTCGTACTGACGTTTCTTCCCACTCTTTTCTCTTAATAAAGTGCGATATACCCTTCTGGTAAACGGTCTTCACCCAGAATTTGTCAAACTCTAACCCCCCCCCCCTCCCGAGTCAGCCACTACTTTTGACTCAACCTCTATATATAGTTGGGTTTTTTTTATTACAAAATGAAACTTGCTTTCTAAATATGCTGTGTAATATTACTCAAAATAAAGTTTTACTTTTTAGTTTTCCCTTAAAGGAAATACAGACTTTAAAGGCAGTAACTTTAAAAATCAACACTAACACCACTGATGTTTACAAGTGATCTTTGACAGAGTTGTTGCAATGCAATATTTTCTCTCAAAATATTCTTCTGAAATAGGAATGCATCATGCATATAAAATATAAAAAGGATTTAGAAGATGGTCAACTTACATCCATTTCTTTTTCAGCAATTTCACAAGCCTGTCCCATTCCAACTGCTAAAGGTGTTGGCACAGTGCCACTCCGCATACCCCTTTCTTGGCCACCTCCACTTTGAATTGGTTCTAAACGAACTCTTGGCCGACGGCGAACATAAAGGGCTCCTATGCCTTCAATTACAAAATACAAGTTTTAAATAATTACCTTTCATAAGTTTTAAAACCAATGCACAAAATAGCAATGTTTCCCCTAGATCTTTCTTGAATGGGTGTATTGAGAATGCTTCTTTCTTTCAGATGGTAAAAAAGTTCTAGGGAGAAAATACCGTGTAGTTCCAAACTTCAAGAGGAGATTAATGGCAAGACAAGGAACAAAAATAATGGCCCTCAAGGTCGCTTAATATCAATCTCTTCAATTTCTACTATGGGGATGCTGAAATGTCATTTATGCTAAGCTGGTTGTTGTTGGATGTGCAGATTCTAGGACAATGTGTGCATGCTATCTATGACTCTCTTCATGTACAAGCTGAACATTAGAAAAGATGCATCAATCCATCATGCAATAAGTGAGCACTTGCATTGGGTCCAAAGGGGACAACTAATGAGCATCTATTATGATTAGGTCAGAGAGCTATATGCTGCATTGTTTTGCATTGTAATACATGTGATAATTCCGTATTGTAGATTTACTGTGCATCTTTTCAGTAGAAAAGATTCCACGAAGTTAACTCCAGAGACCACAAGCCCTAAATTCATTTATTTTGCTCTTGATCCACAATTAACTAAAGGCCTGAAAAATATTTTTAGCGCTTGCAACTTAAAGATTGCATTCAAAAGTGGGAATATTTTTCTGAAGTATGTGCATAGGACCACTTTTGTATTTTGTCTTACCAGGAATCTCTTCAAAAGTTTGTCATCTTCATTTGGAACCAGCCTGTATATACATGGGCAAATCAAAAAACAAGCGAGAATGAAATATTTGCTTGTGTTCTGCAAGAAGCTTCAATACTGACACATGCTTTGTGTTGATAGACCATGGCATGGAGGTCGAAGAAGGAAATCACGTACAGATCAACCTTGGCCTTCTTTGTCATCAGAGAAGCGAGTGATTTTCAGATGTGCTCACTTGTTACTTTTGGAATCATTGTGTTAAAGCCAATTCTCATCACCAGTACTGATGGAATTCAAGTAGCCCTCACTGTGTATGCTATCAGACAATGAAGCACCCAACATCCACGTACACTTGCTTTTCTTCAGGGATTATCAACCTTGAAACCAGTCTTGTGTCTCATGTGCAGATGAACATATACACAATGATGAATGCACTACATGGAAATGTTTAAAATAGCTGCCAGTCTAGCAAGTGTTATTCAGTGATCTTCTGTTATGGCATTTATGCTAATTATGTCCATGTTCACCAATGTGGCCAAAATGTGCTGATTATGCTTGAAACATGGCCCTCCACTAAAGTTCTTTGTGAAAGACCAACTTCACCCATCTGCAAAAAGCCATAGGCCAATTTTTGCAGATGGCTGCAAAATTTCAAAGCTTTGTACCCTCATCATGGACAGACTCCATTTTCCATAAGCAGCTGCCAACCACTCTTATGCCAAAGAGTTTCCTACAACTTTGTACATTGAACCTATGAAATTCATTTTTCTTAGAGAATTGTTTCACAGTTGTATGCCCCACTGTGTGATACAAAAGAAAATTCATTCTCACTCTTTTATGGCTTGCCCTCATGTATATGTAGTTTTCAAATTATTAAAGTGTTATAACCTTTGGGACCATATATTTTATGGCCACTAATAGACATAAGATCAATTTTCATCTCATTAACGTTCAATGGGATTTTTCCAACAGCTTGAGCACAGTCAGTATGAAATAAAATTTTCTTAGATCGGCAAAGTTCTCCTATTGAAAAAGAAGAAAAGAAAAACAATAAGGAAATAAGAAGTTTGAAGGTCATATATTGTGGATTTAATAAAATAAAGAAGAAGAAAAAGAAAACATTTTCCACAAATGAAATTTTAATATTCTCGGAAATGGGTTACAAAATTTTATACCCAATTCTGATTGAAAAACTGGGCTGCACCTTTACGTGAGAAGTTACAAGCTTTTGCCATGTTTTATTGAATAACAAGCAAGAAGCTATTATATTCCACTTAAATTTTATTAAATTAAATTAATTATTAATGTTAACAATAATCATCTTTAAAAATTTATTTATCTTTGGATATTTGTAAATAGCACTGAATAAAATCGAGAAAACTAACTTTGATGGTGATATAAACGGCTTTGCTTCGCATGGTGCCATTTTGAATAAATTAAAGAGTGGGGGCGCCCCCCCAAATGCTCTCTCTTCCTTGCAATGGGTGTGTTCACGAAACTAACTTTTTCCACTTTAATGTTAGAAATTCATGCTGTTCATGGAACCACCGTGTTTTACACTTTTTCATATTACGCTGCCTCACTATTTTATGATCTCAGAAGCAGTGAAAATCCCAAAAATTTTGAAACATGGGAAAGCATGATAAATTCTCTCTACATATTCAATTTATTGGAATGGATGAAACAACAATCAAATGTGAATTGGCTCCCATTTAAGTGCTATTGAAACTGTGAAGTCCCAGTTTATAATGATGCTTATTCAAATGAGAATAGCATTTTGAATATTAATTTATTCTTATTTCTGCTTACTACCAGCATTTAATTGTTTATTTGAACATTATTGAACTAAAGACGAGTTACAGAGGAGAATTTATCCCTCTTTTATTAAATTTCTAGAATTGGATAGATAATTTTGTTGTTATGTTAGAATCTCTTTTTGTCTGAGGAAATGTCTCCCTCTCTTCTTGAGTTTGTTTATTGCTTGCGTGTGGAATGCTTTTAGCATCTATCCCTTTTTTCTGAATAACGATGACGGGACTTGTGGGATAAGCCATTGGGGATTGACCCTTCTATTTGAGGCAGCTAGAAGCCTTTTGTAAATTATGACTGGCGAAAGGATGCGAACCAGCTTGGAAAGGAGAACGAATCGCGGGGGTGAGATCAAAGACGCCCTGGGAGGAAAGTTTACCCCAACGGCAATTAAGAGCAGCAGAAAGCTGACCAATGACCCTCTCCCCGACAACGCCACCCTTGCAGGTGGGTGCCCGGCGAAATGACGCCTATTCAAGAGCCAGAGAGAAACAAGCTTTTAGCTTTAATTTTGACCTTTTCATTGAACCCCAGAATTCCAGATCTCTGACGACATAATCAATTGCTGATTGGTCGTTTCCAAACCCCTTCTCGAACGAGGGAACTTGTAATTTTGAGAGAATCAGTGTTCTCGGGGACCTTGCACCGTCCGGAGCACGAGCGGCTTTTCCAATTTCTGCCCTCTCATGTATGGGCGTACCGAAGCGTAAGTGACGGGGTTGGATCTTTGTAATCCGACCGATAGCAACCCTTTTGCTGTCCATGTCCGGCTCACGGGCGTCCGTCATGAAGGGAACATCAAAATTCCTTTAGTTAAAATTATTATTTATTTTATTCTAATCTTGGTGCAAAAGTTTAACTTTAATTTTGCTCGATAAACGAGGCTTTTTAATGAAAGTAATCATAGTTGCGACCCAACTTAAATAATGACAGTTTCCCGTAAAATTCAGTTAGCATTGTCCCCAAAAATGACGCGATCACGTTCGAAGATTCCCATTTGAGCCACAAACATCGGCAGAAGACCAACGAGCCCAAATCCAAAGAAGCAAGACCATTTGATTCGTCAAAAGAGTATGTATGATCTATATCTTCCCTTTGGCCATGAAAAGCGTTTTCTTTTTATAAAATCTCATTAGTTAATTATATTATGGTTCAGAATTCATCTTTATTGTAACCCAGTCAAGTTAGCAAATTTAGTGTTCCAAGCTCATATTTTAGTCTTCAATTATTTTCTTTCTATTTTTTATTATGAATAAATTTCATTGTTATTGTTAATCAAAAACTTGAGTCCCTCATTCTATTCTCGCCCTTCTTGGCACGGACTTGTGTGGAAGAATTACTATGTAAGATTCGGTATTGGGTTTGAATATTAATTGGTAATTAGTTAATTAACATTTTTTCCGATAGTAATCGGATGGCGCAGTCGTTTTATAATTATTTGGTTATGGTAATGAACATAAGGTAAACCGGACCCTTACAAAACATTTATTCAATGACACCTCGGATTTCTATAACTATTCCTATTAGGCCTATTTTTTCGAACCTTTCTAAACATTTCTTTTGGTAATATCAGGTTGTTGCAAAAGTTTTTTCTGGATTTTTATTCCAACACAAAAGCCTCATTTTATTGAATGACAGATTCAGCTCATGCCAGGCAATGGTTGAAAAGTGAACCTTTAACTGTTCTGCGAGTTCCCTCGTTGTTACATTGTGATCTTCATCAATTGCTTGGCGTAGATCACCATCTGAAATCATGATTGGCCGACCAGAGGAGGTGGATCTTGAAGAGTGCTATCTCCGCGTCTGAACCGCCGATACCATTCTTCTATTGTACGTAAACTAACAGTGCCATCACCTAAACGTTGGCAAATATTTCGGTGACATTGCGCAGCACTAATCTTTCCAGAATACTCGAAGATTTTTGCTCAAATATGCTCGCGTGAAAGGTCCATTTCAGACCGTTGATGGCACTCACAGATGTATAGTCAGAAAGTTGATTCTTGGATGTAATATAGCAAAGATATTCAGGAATCAAATGCAATAATTTGTTTGAAAACATATGAATACCCCCCTCGGAAAATGAACCCTTCTTGGGCACAGGTTCTAGAACCGGAAGAAACTTTTGCAACAACCTGATATATGAACATCCATTTTTAATACTATTGGTCTAAAGGCACATGCTTCATATTAATAAGTCATACAGTAGAACTTCGATAAATCGAAAAACCTTCATAATTCAAAATTTTTGCCTACTCCCTTCCGCTCAGAGGCAAAAACCTCGATAATTCGAAGTAAAAACAATGGATAAATCGAATTTTTTTGGAGGATATCAAATGGAAACTTAGCCTCTATAATTCGAATTCTAGTAAACAGAGCCTCTATAAATCGAAGTTAAAGATCAACGAACCTCTATAAATCGAATTTTCTCAATCCGGACCTCTATAAATCGAATCGTCAACACCTCACACGTGATAATGATGCGCGAATAATCTTGAAATCTTCCTTTCTTCCCTCTCCTTGTTTCAGTGAAGTGCTTAGACCTGGTCAAATGTCATTAATTACAGTGATTGCTGTGTTGTACAAGTGTGTGTGAAATGGATTCCAACAATACAAAAGCTGGTACGTAATCATGAAACACTTTTAAATTGTTTTCTCTGAAATTCTCTAAAATGTTTTAAAATTAAAATTTTTAAAATTAAACCACCTAAAGCTAATTTTATGAACCGATCCTCAAAATTGACCGCCATGTCAACTAAATCCATTACATGGGGGGAATTCCCCCCAAAAAGGATTGGGCCAGCCCTCCCTCAACCCCCCCCCTCCAAAAAAAAATATTCTGGGTACGGCCCTGATCATAGAAAAATATTGGAAAAATAATTTTATAGAAATTTTTACAGAATAAATAAAAACCCACATTTACCCACCTATCTCCTTTAATGGTTGCTTAACTCCAATTTCATTATTCACACCCATCATGGACACAAGTCCTGTATCTGGACGAATGGCACTGACCAGAGCCTAATAAAATATTTCAGCTTTAATAACACAAGATAAGTGATATAAACGAAATATAGAGAGACCTTACAGTACAACAATTTAGGTTGAAAATCATCCGACTAGTTTTGGCATTTAATCCCGCCTTCACCATGGTACAAGGGAAAGAGGGGCTAGCAGCCTGTATACAACGTAGCGATACCTAGCGATTGTATCGCTATGTAAGGGTTGCTACCCCCTTTCCCTTGTACCCTAATGAAGGCGGGATTAAGTGGCAAAAATAGTCGGATGATTTTCGACCTAAAATGATATACTGTAAGGCCTCTATTTCATTTATAAGTACAGTACAGAGAACAACAACCTCATATAAATGATATTAAACTAACTTTTTTTTCTTAACTCACATTCATCTCAATTATGCCATTCTTCTGGACAGGAAGATAGGTTACATCAAAACCTTCTGTTTCAAGATGTCTACAGGAATCTAATACACATTTATGTTCCTAAGTGAAGAACAATAAATATTAGAAAATTTATTTTTCAATTAAATTACTTAAATAAAATAAACACATTGATTACACTGTTCAACATACAAAATGTTATGGAAATGAGAGTGGTTATTCTGACTAATTAGGGGTCATTGAATTCAAAAATGACATTGAAATTTCTAGTTTAGTTCTAGTTTTCGCTCTAGAGCCATGACCTGACCTCAAAATATGAGTTTTCCACTGAATATTGGGTGCCCACGTTTACATGAGTGGCAGAATTTTCACAGCATGGTGTCATTACGTAATTAATGGTGGAGTTTCAGTTCTTATGAAGTGACACACGACAGTGGTTGTATTGCTGATGCGTACGTTGTGTGCTTCCATGAGAATTGTGTTGTTATAATTTCATCTGACATTCTGCTCTTATGGAAAAGTTAAAAAAAAAATGCCTTGGCCGTGTATAATTATTCTCCTGACAATTTCTACTATTTTTTTGCCATGTGGAGAAGTGACGTGTAATAAGTGCCATTTTTTCAAACACAATAGCTAACCAATCAATTTAAGCATCATTTCTTGTTCAGTGACCCTGAAAACGTAAAGAAATCTGATTCTTTGCATCATAACATTCAACTTTTCACAATTTGAGGAACAGTGTTGTCCATCCAAGCCTTTAGTCCACGATGCTTATCAAAGTGTTAAAATTTAATATACGACGGTAGCCCAGAAAATAATGCACCCCAACAATGGTACGAATGTGAAACTTGAGATATGCATTCTTTGAAGTTTTCGGAGTGCGCGCGCAATGTTTCCGTTTCTTCCGACAGATAGCGTACGTGCAGCAATGGGACAACATGGCGTCTATAAGTGATGTACGATACAAGCAGCGTGTCATCATTGAATTGCTCACTGCAGAGCAAGAAATGGTTAGAAACATTCACAAACATTTATGTGCAGTTTATGGACCATCAGAAAGCAGTTCGACAGAGCACCAGGATTTGCCACGGTCGGGGTAGCCATCCTCGGCTATCACAAGATGACAAGATGCACCACCCTACAGCCCTGACCTAGCGCCCTCAGACTTCCACTTGTTTGGGTCATTGAAGAATGCCATTCGTGGAAAACATTTTGAGGATGATGAAGAGGCGATTTGCACAGTGAAGACATGGCTGCATGAACAGAACAAGGACTGGTACCGACAGGGCATCTTATCTTATCTTGTACAGAGGGTAGATTATCGCACAACGATAATCTGCGGCACTTACTCCTTCGAGGGAGTTTTGCGCCATCCCAGTAACTAACGACTGCTTTGAGATGACAGTAGCAGCCAGGACCGACGGCTTAACGTGCCCTCCGAAGCATGGGGGGTTCATGATGGAAGAGCTGCTGATGGACGAACAAACCAGTGGCTATCACCAGCTGCTGGACATCCAGCACTGGTCACTCAGCAAATGGGTCAGACTAAAGTCCCCCAACAGCTGTGCCCCAAATAGCTCTCTCACACAGCAGTGGTCCTCAAGCCACTGGCTGTCATCTAGCCAGCAACTGGCCGCGCCTCAAGTTGCTTACTCCATCGATCAGCGAGCCAACCGACGAGACAACCAGGCCACGGCCACCCCCACACCAACAGGGCATACACACCCTTGTGTCTCACTGGAGGAAGGCCATAGAACGGGAAAGAGATTATGTGGAAAAATAGGGAGTGTAGAAGAAACATCATTCTTTTATGTGTATAAGTTTCATTGTGTTCAATAAATAATTGTTGAAGAAAAAAATTGTGATGCATTACTTTCTGGGGCTAACCTCGTAGATGGAATAAAATAATAAATGAAAGGAAAAAATTTTCACGATCTGGGATCAACTCGCAATAACTGCACGACTGCGAATTAATACATTGCTGCTCTAGCCAACTCAGCTAATGCAGATATGCTGACAGCAATGGTGTCTGGGTGTTGTCGTTATAAGACAGTTCAATCCCAATCCTAATATACAACATCCTCGTAGTAATGAACCCTTACTGAATCATTTTCTTCCAATAAGCAAATAAGAGGTTTTGTTTATTGTTTTATTTTATCTATGGTTATTTTAAAAGTTTATGGTAAATTAGAAAGGAAGATGCCTATACATTTTTTATGATAATCAAAAGGTGATGATCATCTGATAAACAGAGTGGTGGATTCTGCCAAGCATTAGCTATTGCATTTTATGGCATATGCCGGTAGTTTGCACTGCCACTTCAACACAGAATATTTAGTGTATGTATTTAAGTTCCCTGTGCAGTCTAAATCAACACTAAAGAAGTCGGAAATAATAAACACAAGCCAAACAACGATAATAGTGGATCAACTCGCAATACTCACCACAGCAATGACGATGCATCTATGCTTTACATACAGCTGTTTATAAATTTGAAGTAATAAAAGTTTTGTTTTGTTATGAACATCATTCAAAGTACACTGTTCCCCTCTATTTTACGATTCCTTAAGTCGCATAATCGGAAAGTTGCGATCAATGGCTGAACCCCGTTTTCAGGTGGAGGGAGATATAGGCTCTTAAATTTGGACTACTCTTATATCCACAGCTCTTATAAGTGGACTCCACTATACGTACATGAGGAAGGCAAGTCATCCAACAATGTTAAGTCATTGGCTCTGGGAAGGGTGAGCTATGTAAAAAAGATCTTATTGGCTCTTTGGACAAGCACCTTTTGAGGCAATCAATTAACACAAAACCATTCAAATGAAGAGGAAAACCAATCAGATGAAAACTCGTCACAACATGATATAGATGAATGGGTTCATATTGATGTCAAAATACCCCACATTTGAAACTATCAGCGAAGCAATGATGGTAGAAAATGTGATGAGGCCAAATGAGGAGGCTGAGAACAATGACAAAGATGACAATGAGCCCCCCCCCCCCCCCCCCCCCCCCCCCCCCCCCCCAACCCTCCAAACTTACAGCTGTTATCTCTGGACTGCAAACAGCGTTAGAATGGATCGTGTCTGAAAATGTTGACAAGATACATGTATTACATTTAAAAGCAATTTTAGAAATTGCCCAAAAGAAAAAGAGGGAATTAACGAATTAACGAAGCAGTTAACAATGGATTTGTTTGTTCACAATTAATCATAAATTACAATTCGTAGGTTTTTTTTTTTATTTTTTTTTATTTTTGTATTTAAACAGTGTTGCACGCAACTTATAAGTTGAGACTCATAACTTTTTTGGGAAACTTTTTTTTCTTTCTCTTTCCTCATTTATGGGTACCGGAAAAATGGGCGACGTTTTTTATTAAACCCTGGGACCATTTGTAGCGTGGTAGGACTCCTGGTTCCTTTAATTCTGTCTGGTCCACCTCTGGTATACCTCATTTTTTGTTGAGGAAATCTTTTCCCGTTCCAGCTGCTCATCCTTTAGGAATTTCATAGCCCCATTGCCTAGGAATAGATCCCTACACATTGCTCCAAGGGAGGTTACCGTGCCCCTTCTTTCGTTAATTAAAGGGATTACTCGACGCCTTCTGGTAGCGTTGGTTTTATGTTATAGAACCAAACTTGCCCTAGCAACCCACATACGGGAACATCAGTTTTCCCTTCCTATTTGCCTGGCCAGGCTATTAATCTTTACGTAAGAATTTGTGAGCTTGTTGGGTTTGTTTTTAGAGCAAGCGGTTAACACTGTCTTAGAGACTTTTTTTTATAGGACCTAATGAGGCAGATCTTTTGGCGGCTGTGCTCCTTTAAACTTCCCTTACCGGGACGGTGTCAGTTGGTATATCAATGCTTAGTACGTTGTGTCTTTTTTTTTTTTTTTTTTTTTTCCTCCTCATTAGGAAAAACCGTCTAGACAAGTTCTTTTAAATGGCGACAGGCCATTAATTTGCCTTATGTCAAAATCATTTACGCCCACGGACAGGAAAGTCAATTATGTAATTGAAAGGATCCCAATTTCTCCAGCTTAGGTTGCTTATTCTATGCTCCTAAATAGTTTTTTAAAGATTGATGAAATTTTCTTGAATATTTAATTTAAAAATGTAATTAATAATTTTTACTTCCTTGTACAACGGATTGTTAAAACTAAATGGCTTTGTTGTAATTGAGTTCTTTCCATTGTTGGATCAAGACTTTTAATTTAAGAGCTTTTCTTTTTAGATTTCTTCGTGCGTTGCACGCGTTTTTTCGGAATTAACTTAGCGGTTGCTAGGAAATTGTAGGAGAGAGTGTGGTCGTTTTGGCAGTATTCAGACAGTTGCCTCGGAGCTTTGGTCGAGAGCGGTCTACGGAGTGCAGTCTCTACTTCTGGCTGCCCGTCCACATTGGTTTTTTTTGCTGGATAATCATGTTCCCTAATCACTTAAGTTTCATTTGCTCAGTTCTGCAGGGAAACTGCACTGTTCTGCATTAAAAAATTTCCTTGCCCGATGAATTATCGGACATGCTAGCCACTGTGGACATTTTCGAATTCGCTGTGCCAGTTCCCGGTTGGAATTTCGATCATCGATGTCGATGTGAACTCAGCATATTTCTCAGTTTTCATTAAGAAATGATCCTTCGCCGGTTTCTGCAATGGAGTGGGTCGTTTCCCTAGTTGTGTATGCCAATAAGTAAGCATGATGGCTTTCATTTCTAGGCAATCGGCTGTTTTTGTTCGAACTAAGTCTCTATGCGTTTAGTTCGTCTAAGTCAAGATCGAACAATTCTCCATGGTTTGTGGTTTGGAAACCTTTTGGCCGAGCGTTCGACGCGATCATTCTGCTAAAGCTAAAGAATATCTGAAGAATATCGGTCCCGTGATGATGTTAGCACTTGTTACCGACTTTTCCCTTTTAAACTGATCAAATTTAAATTCTGACTAACCTTTAACATGCACCTTTTTATTTCCTTTCAGTTGGCTGTTTTTTTCTAACGTCTACCACTTCAAGAATAGCCTAAAATACATGATTTGTGATATTTCCCATGTAATTTTTTTTTATTTTTTGCTCTATTGAATCTCCCTTTGGGCCTTTGCTAAGTAAGTGTCCTATGTATACCTAACTCTTAATTAAATTTATCACTTTGCTTGTTATTCCTCTTCCTCTTTTGTTTTACCTTAGGTGTTTTGTCCTTTCCTTGTCCCGTACTCCGTCTTGCTCCCATCCCCTTATTTAGTAAGGTGAACTCCTCTTTCTTTTTACTTTACTTATGTTTTTTTTTCTTTCTTTGCCATAAATTAAATTTTAAGTTTTCTTTATTATTTGTCATTTTACTTTTATTCAATTTTTTTTCCTTTTCACTTAATTTGCTTTTTGCTGTATCACTATTATCCCTTTGGGACTACACGTCCCTTTTATGCCTGCTGTTTTTTTTCTTTTCCTTTTAGTTTTTCATTTATTCCGTGCCAATTCGGTGTACAGTCAGTCATTTCCCTGTGGATCGTCACTAGCCCAGCTTTGTTTGAACTGTCGGAAGACTGTGAATCGAACTTTCTGCCCACATCTGGACCTCTCAGAACTTAGACATCGAATCATTTGCAGTTTTCAATTTCCTTTAGTTTCGAGAAGTTAATTTGTGTTATCAATTCATTTTTCTTTTATTGTGTGTTATCTTTTGCTTTTTTATCACAGGAATTACCTTGACCATCTCTTTTTTGAGTTCGAACTCGAGACTTGATCCAGCTAAACAGAAACTTTCAACAAAAAAAAAAAAAACCTTTTTCAACTTTTTTTTTATTTCCAATTGGAAATTCCACTAGTTGGCGCTGGTTTGGGGATTGTATGTAAACTTCATCCGGATTGTTCACCAAATTCTCATTGCCAGTTTAGTGGTCATCTGCAGTAGTCGTGACAACTATCACCAATTATAGTCATTGGATTGTAACAAAACTTATTATCACCTGCAGTTTTAATTCTTTTGTGACTTATCCTATTTTGTGCATGAAAAAAAATCTTTTCCGATTGGATGAGTTGCCTATATTTTTCACTCTGATAAATTTTCCAATAGTGTAAAAAGGGGGATAGTTTGTTAATCAGCATTGCAGGTGGGAGTTCTTATTTTTATGTACTTCTAAAATTAAATTCTGTCCTGAGCTAGAGAGACCTAGTCACAACTCTTGGTGTGTCTCTTTGGGTCAGGGGGCTTTACAGTGTTCGTTTTCTTTTGCCTTAAGGGGTTGGAAGAGGTTTTTGCGTTATCTCCACTGGCTGGATGTGCCGATTCATTTTCAGCACGTTACAACAGAAACATGTAGGATAAATGTACAAAGATTCATGTATTTATGAAAAAGTGTTATTGCTTAAATTAGTACATATTACATTAAAACCTATTAAAGATGAAATGGAAATGGTTGTGTTATTGTCATTTAACATAGTGCTATTTAAGGTTGTGCCAACTGTCGTGGAACAGCAAACTCGCAATATCGCAACTCGCCGTATCAAGAGCGGTGAAATCTTGGCTCCCAAGTTCCGCGAAATAGAGGGGCAGAGTGTAATAAAATGCCATATTCTGGTAAACATTGCAAAAGCAGGAAATTGTTAACCTATGGTAGATTGCAACTTTACATATAAGGATGACTTTTTAGCCTTTTTCTTTTTCTTTTTTTTTTTTTTTTTTTTGGACAAAAATTGCATCTTTTATGCCATAAAATACTGTAAATATCATCATCATACAGAAAATTACAAAATGTGGAAGTAAAGTACTTGCTTCACTTTATTTATTTATTTAAAATTAGTTACAAATAATACCTAGCTGAGGCCTGTATGGCCTAAAAGGCCGACAAGTTGGATCCCCACTAGGTAGCAAATTGTTTACTAATAACTATTTAATCCTATTAACAAGAGTTTGCACATTTTCTTCCTTATATTGCTACTTACTATCTGAGTAGTGATTATATGCTTCTTCTTTGCTTTATAAAATCTTGCAACACCTTTAATAGCAACGTTGTTAGATTCGGTGGCACCACTAGTAAATATGATTTCCTTTGGATCAGCACCAATAATGCTTCCAACTTGCTACAACGAAGAAAAAAACATAGTCATAGAAAAATATGTAGATTTTGTATTACAATTAAATAACATCAAACTAATTTTGATTTTGGCAATACATAAAGAAAAACCATAGACATAAACAGGGTCGGACACATTAATATGACCACCTCTCCTCAACATGTTGGAACGTCCCATGGTATGCAGATGAAAAATCATTGCATATCATTAAAAGCTGACAACAGCAGACGTGTAGTAGCATCCGTTAACACAGCAATTATTGCTGTCATGGGCAGAGCAAGTGACCTGCCAGACCTCCAAAAGGGGATCATCATTGGCTATCGAGCCAAGGGGGGCAGCATTTCAGAAATGGCCACCTTTGTAAACTGCTCTAGGGCTGCCGTTGTGAAGGTGTATCGCGACTGGACGAATCAGACAGTTTCGAGCAAACGAAGAGGTAACTGTTGGGCCCCATAGGCCATCATTCCTAGAGGCGAGCGTCAGTTACAATGCCTGGCCAATGAACAATGGGGCCACTAGGCATATCAGCACCAAAACAGTGCAACGATCCCTCTTGAGGTTGGGGCTCTGCAGCAGGCGTATGGTAACAGCACTCATGTTGACGCCTGTGCATTGCCGAAAACGCCTCCAATTCGCAATGGACTATCGCCATTGGGTCTTGGCCGAGTGGCAAAGGGTTACTTTCTCTGACGAGTCATGGTTTCTGGTGAACAGAGTGGACGGATGATGGAGAATTCGCCAGGTAGCATCTGAGAACAGGCATCCCGACACCATTGTTGGCAGATGACAGGCTGGTAAGGGAGGTGTGAATGTTTGGGGGATGTTTACATGGTATGGTCTGAGTCCACTGATACTGCTGGAGGGTACACTTAATGCTGTTCGTTACCTGACGATCGTCGCAGACCAGGTACACCCCTTCATGTCGACAGTGTTTCCCTGCCATACTGCTAAAATTGTCCACTACTGGTTCGAGGAGCATGAGGATGAATTCAAGCTACTCCCATGGCCACCAAACTCCCCGGACCTCAACCCCATTGAACATTTGTGGGACCATCTCGATCGCCATGTCCGCAAGCTGGACCCTCCACCACGCACGGTGATGGAATTACGGGATGCACTGATCGCCGAATGGTCCCAGATACCTGCAACCACTTTCCGAGGACTTATTGAGTCTCTGCCACGTCGACCAGCTGCTGTGCTTGCCGCCAAAATTGGATATTCCGGATACTAGCAGGTGGTCATATTAATGTGTCCCGACCATGTATATGTGTATGCAATATAAATGTACACAGATATGTCTGTACCATCTGCCAAATTATTTACGTGCAAACAGGCATGGCTATCAGTAGAAGAAAGAATATTGCATGCATAAGAGAAAAGCATTAAAATAGAAATGGTTTTAGACTGCTTTAAACTAAAAACCTCTGTGAATTACATTAAGATAGCAGAAAAAAAAACAGAAGGGTAAAGCCAGAAACTGTGGACACAATGAATGATAACGAAGTGAGATCAAAAACACTATTCCACAACAAATTTTTAATAATGACAACATATGTACATTTCGGAAACTATGTTTCCTTCATCAGTATATCAACATTATAAGATTTATGTGACAGACAATATTTGAAAGACAATATTTCCAAAATATTTAGAATTGTTTTTGAAAACATTAGAATGGGTTCCGGAGTTCATAATTAAGAGTATAAAAAGCGAAGAACAATTTTACGAGTCCACAAGGTGAATCGGGGTATTGACACTAAAGAGAAGATACCTACATGGTACAATGGAATGAACAATATGTGGGCTTCTCCAATCATGCAATGTTCAAGTGGACTTGACTCTTTTCAGATAGATCATCTATACCTCTTTTGTGGGCAAATCAAGGTTAAGCCAAGGGATTTTTGGACATTTTTGACTATACAGAGTGCTTACGAACTCTCTGTACAAACAGTTAGGGGTGATAGAGGGCCTTATTTTGAATATATTTTGCCAATACACTGGGGGGGGAGGGGGGGTTAGCAAATGAATTCTTGATATACAGGGTGTCCAAAAAGTCTGGTAACATGGCAGATATCTCAAAGCTGCCAGGTAGGCGAGATCTGATGGGTGTGATTTATAGGTAACATGGGGGTGGGAAATTCATTGCCACACTCAAATTTGACCTTGACCCCCAAATTTAAGGTCATCGATTTGCTAACTCGTAAACTATTAAAGATAGAAAAATTTCCAATTGTTACCCTGTAGAGCAACACCACATTAGTCTTAAAACAATTTTTAATCACACCCTTCCCCTTGAAAGATTTTGAGAAAATGGGCGAGAAAGAGTCAGTCAAGAATGTGTTTCCCCTTCCCAATGGTTTGCTTCACTGCAATTCATATGTGTTAGAAACCTCAGCCAACCTGGCCAGCTCAACCTGACCTTGAGCGACACTTTCTCATCCATTTTCTCAAAATCTTTCAAGGGGAAGGGTGTGATTAAAAATTGTTTTTAGACAAATGTGGTGTTGCTCTACAGGTAGCAATTGGAAATTTTTCTCTATCTTTAATAGTTTTCAAGTTAGCAAATGGATGACCTTAAATTTGGGGGTCAAGGTCAAATTTGAGTGTGGCAATGAATTCCCCATCCCCCTATTACCTATAAACCACATTCATCAGATCTCGCCTACCTGGCAGCTTTGAGATATCTGCCATGGTTGCCAGACTTTTTGGACACCCTGTATAAAAAAATTGTCAAACATCATACATACGATGGCTGATTGAGGCTTCCTCATAATATTGTGTCTCAATATATATCCAACTTGTTGGCCTCTGGCCATACAAGGACTGGATGGACGTGTTGGGATCCCAATAAATAAATTAAAAAAAAAAATGTACTCCCAATAAACCGTATCTCTTACATGGTCACTTGCAGCATGAATTATGACTACAAGTGACCATGTCAGAGACACGCTGAGGCATGCATTGCTGCTCATGGTCAACAGTTTGAACACTTTTTGTAATTTTACAAATATGTAGTACATGCATTTGGTTTTTAAAAACATTGTGATTATCAGTATCAAGTTTTCTAATTTTTCTGTTTTCTTGAAATTCATTTAATATATGGCAAAGTATATTCAAAACGAGGTCCTCTAGCACCCCTAAAAGTTTGTATACGAGAACCTGTATGTTGTACCTGTAGGATCTGATAACAGAGATGATGTAATTAATATAATTCACTCTTGTTATTGATTACTTAACTATATAGTGTGTCCAATGAAAGAAAGAGTGGATATTTTAATTGCAATAACACCTAACATCCAATTTGGAGATTTAATTGGACAAGCTCAGAATATGAAGTTAAGATATACTGATTAAAACATGCAGTTTAAACCATCTTAAAATGCACTGCATAAGTGAAGTATAATCCAATGAAAGTATAAGCAGATCATGTAAATCATAAAGTAATCATTTACCTTACGAGCTTTTTCCATAGCATGCTCACTTTCCCAGCCATATGCATGAGTTCTGGAGTGAGGATTTCCATAATAATTTATTAGATAAGGTAGCATAGCATCCAAAACTCGTGGATCCTAACAAGAGTAAGAAAGTATACAAGTATAACAATGAATATGATAAATAAATTTTTAATGATTATTTCTTAGTAAATTCAGCAAATCTATAAACGAACAAACTGTAAGGGCTAAAAAACGGGTTTTTCTAAACCTTTTCTACACAGAATTCTACTTAATTCCATGCAAGTTCCTTAGAAAAGTCGACAAATACCATATTATAAAGGTTGCCGACTTGTAAAGAGACAATTGACAATTATGATCATAATTAGTATTCATCTCTAATAATTAATACGAGGAGATATCAGAAAGTAATGCCATTTATTTTTTTCAAAGAAAATTACAAAACATACAGGTAAACAACTAACAAGGGAACCACACAGCTTTTTTTTTGCACACACGCACACTGTGGAAGCGATAGCGTTATGCGGCAGTGAAGCGCCCCAGAAGCGCGCAGAGTTCAAAAAACATGGCGGAAAGAGAGGAAGCAAACTGTTAGCGGCGATCGACAAAGAATTGCAGTTAGAGCACTGTTATTAAGCATAAAACCTTAATTTTGCTGTACAATTATTCGTCTCAAAATAATTTATAAAATGAGGTAAGTATCCATGAATACTATTATTATTTAAAATTATAAAGCACTGCGATACATACCCTCTCACCAATGCAACGTATTACTCGACGTTGCACATGAAGCCAACCCCGTGTTTGCTTACCGAATTATTTAATAAAATGAAATAATAAATTAAGGAAATGGTTATTAATTACTCTACACATTTTTTACTGGAAGGCAATTAGCTAATTGTAATAATCTATTTTTAAAAACTAAGTTTGTTTAGAAATTTGAGAAGCCATTCAATTGCCGTCTGCTGCTGTCTATTTCATCTGAAGTGGATTCGTGCTTATTGCTGTGAGTAGTGGAAGAAAGAAGTTCCGTTAAGCGCATTAATACACCGCTTTAACAATGAAGTCCTTGCATGACTATGTGTGCTCAAATTTTTTCGTTTTCGTGGTTTATTTTGAAAGAAACAAATATCCGCACTCTTTTTTTGCAAGCATCTATTGTAGCTTCAATTGAGTAATATATTTCAATTTGGTGGAAATCTGTGACATACATGTTCGAGGGATTCCCTTGTAAGTGCAGCTGAAACTACACATCCTTATCTACTTTTTCAGACAGGCATCTTGACGATTTAGGCATTTACCCCCATGCTGCCCCAGTTTCAGAATACCCCTCTCATAGAACTCTGTCGGCTGTGAATGCAGCCAATGGCACATGGCAGATTTGAATTTCTCATCAGTCTCAAACCTCTGATCACCCAGAAATCTCTTCATGGGGCCAAAGAGGTGGTAGTCCGAGGGCGCTAAGTCCAGACTATAGGCTGGATGGTCCAGAACCTCTTAATCAAATCGGACCACTGTGGGCGTGAGTTAACGGTTATAGGATATCCACAAAGCAGGAACTCTGCGAGTAGGATGTCTTGCATATCCCAAAAATTTGTAAGCATAATCTTCCAAGCAGAAGGAAAAACTGTGAATTTTTTGCGAACTGGAGAATGTAGATGTTTACACACCATGCTTGCAGTTTTAGGCTCAGGTGCGAAGTGAAAGGACCCAGAACTCATCTCTTGTGGCAATGCCATTCAGAAATGCATTTTCCTCCTATGGTGCCCAGCACGAAAGAAAAAGGAAACTGGCGCATGCGTAAATAAAAAAAAAAAACCTCGTTCAAAGTTGGAAACGAACAAGAAACGACGTATTACTTATTCCTGGCATCAGTAATAAGTAATGCCCCGTTTCCTATCCCTTTTTGATTAGTTGAACGAGTTTTTTTCATTTACGCAAGCGCCAGTTTCCTTTTTCTTTCGTGCCGGGTACTAAAGTTGTATCACTACAGATATTGCAGAATGCATGCCATTCTGTTGTCGGTCTGTTCTGGTATCAGAGTTTTTGGAATCCAATGCTAACAGACTTTGGTATCCAAGCTTCTCATGCATCAGATCCCATGTAGACCCATAGGATATGTGAAACGTTTCATTCACTTTTCTCAAGGAAATGTGACAGTTTTCTCTGAGTGTCTACTTAGTGTCAACAGCTGGTGTTGCCGCTGACGCAGGCCACCCAGAATGCTATTTATCGGCAAGGCTAACTCTTCCTTCCTGAAACATTTTACACTATTTGCACACATTTGAATAGTCCAGACAGTTGGCACCATAAACTTTTACTATTTACCTCTGAATTACAGTGGATTGCTTAGGTTTAGAGGAAAGAAACCTTATAACAGATCGCTGTCCTTCCACTGTAGACGATGTGATAGTGGTGGCCATTTGTAAAATGACTGGTAGCAAGCAGTGCGCATGTGTAGGAACAATTCTTGTTATGCAATGTCTATGGATGTACTCAGCTTTCTTTTTGGCTATGTTAACTTTTACACAGCAAATATTTTTCCTCCGTTAAAAAGTAAATAGCGTTACTTTCAGATATCCCCTCTTACTTTAGGGTTGTCATAAAAAATTACCAATGGAGTTGTAGCTTGAACATCCAAATATAATGGACGGCCTGGAAATTGTCCGTCATCATAGAGGTCAATTTTTTTGGGTGTTATTTCTTAAAAGAAAAATAAATTTCTTAATAAATAAAATTCAAGTTTTACTTTTATTGTAATGATCAGGATAAATTAGCAAACTTTTTAACTGAAAAGCAAAAAGAGACACAAATAAAAAAAAATAAATAAATAAAACAAGTACCTAGTACTCTTAAAATATGGTTACCAAACTTAAAGAATTAATTTTATCATTAACTTAGGTTTCATTCTTGTATTACTCACGATAAAATTAAACATTTTCTTTCATTAATATTTTTGTTTCATAACTCAACATGTTTCTGTCAAGGTTGATCTTCATGAAATGCAAGGATCAAAAAACCCGGTTTACCTATAATTACTAGAGTGTTCAACCTAACAATTCTTATAAGAATGGTGGAATGAGAGGTGTGTTATTTCCCATTATGTATCCTTGATATCTTGATTTAATCACAGAAATATCCTGAAGCAATCTCTCACTAGACTCATCATTTATATCAGTAAGATTAGATGGGGATTCACAAATAAGGAAAAGAAGAAGCAAAAAATAAAACAAAATAAACTGGGAGGCACAGACCTAGTAGAGGATGGTGTTGACGTCATGTGGTTGGGGTTTTGGTCCGAGTTCACTAAGAAATTCTATATACATCGTCCCTTTCAAAAGAAACTGGGTTATTCAGTAATTTCTCTGGCTCATTACAGTGGTGCTTCCTAATCTCCATATCTTCTTTCTACCCTTGTCTTTTCATAAAACGCTCATCATTTGTCGAAGTCTAGAAAGCGGCATTTCTTGTTAATTAGATGGCCAATGTAGGCAGACTTATGATCTTTATTGATCTATGAACGCCTGTGTTCGACCTAACGTAGTGGGCACCACACAATCAAGAAAATTGCATTTGTAGACTCCGGAGCCTTTGTAAATAAATGTTCAATTTGTCATTCTGTCATCGTGGATTTAAAACAAATCAGTTGTTATCTTTAGTGCGGGGTCTTGGACAATATCCTAAGTGCGGGGTCTTGGAATATCCTGACAATTCAGTAGGTCTTTGATCCAATAAAAGTGAATGTGGCGAAATCTGTTTTTTTTTCCACCTGAGCATTAGGTTGTCGCACTGTTCTTCTAACTTCACTCAATATGGACTTGGTGACAGTGTACAGGAAGTTATTATATCTGGCCAATGCAAACAATGTGGCAATTTTCTCTCTTCTTGGTGTCCTCTGTGATTGAGTATGGCAGAGCTCTTCAGAAAATATGTCGTATCGTCACAGTTTTCTGCTGCATTGGGTGGTTTGAATTCTATGGTTGCAGAGTTTGAAATATATAAGAAATTACTTTTCATATTTTTGAAGCCACTGCCAATCTTATCAATTGCAGCAACAAAACTTTTCAACAGGCTGAACTCTACGACTATAAACTGCTCTTCCTTGAAGTATTCCTGTAGCAATTGGTTTAGTCAAAATGATTTTAGTTCTTTCGACTATTCTATAAGCACAGAAACTCAGAAGAAAATATACTTTTTAACACAAATCTAAAAGGACTACAATTGTAAACAGAATACTGGAGCATTTCAATAGGGTTTCCATTGTTTCCTAAGTCTCCTTCATCCTAATCACATGTTAATGAAATGAAAGTTATTATTTATTTATTTATTTCTCATTCATATCCAATTGGTGCAATAAAGCTGCTTTTAAGCTTTTTTTCTGTAGAATTTTGTATAAAGAGTTTGAAAACAGGAAATGGTTGTTCATTTCTGCACAAAAAACAATTCTTTAAGCCTAGCACCTAGAACTTTTATTTCTCTTTTGACAGTGATAAGTCTCTTAACCTTAAATTCAAAGATGTGGACTATCTTGTTCCAAATTTGGTTAATACAGGGTGATTCAGTCAATTTCTGACCATTTCACTTGAATGACGTGCATTAGGGATAAACAATTGAAAGAATATGAGCGCCATATCGAATTTCTAAATAGGTGGAGTTTGTATTGTTGCAACGGCGCTGCATGAAAATCGTATTGTTGAAAAATGGCACCCACTTTATCAACAGAGCAGAAATGCAAGGTTGTCGAATGGTATTTTGAGACAAAATCACCTGTAACCGTGCAAAGAAAGTTCCGGAAGGAGTACAAGTGTCGAGACGCATCAGGCAGGCAAGCAATCATGGATTTTGTCAAGCAATTTCGTGCCACTGGATGTGATAAAGGCAAGAAAAAAGGCGGGAGCGAAGCTCATGTTCGAACGGCCGAAGTTGTCGAAAATGTTCAGACATGGTTGGTCGATTCCCCTACCAAAAAATCTGTTCGCCGCCTATCCATTGAAGAAGGGCTGTCATATACCACGACGTGGCGAATTTTCAGAAAGGATTTATACCTGTTCCCGTATAAGATCTATGTTTATCAGGAGTTAACAGACACTGGAAGACAGAAGCGACAACAATTTGCGATGGAGTTTGGAGCAGAAATGGAAGCCAATCAGGACATTGTGGACAACCTGTGGGTGTCAGATGAGGCCTTCTTCCATCTGTCAGGTGACGTTAATAAACACAACGTTCGTTTTTGGGGTTCCCAGCACCCTCATGAGATCCATTAGTCACCTCTTCATCCACGAAAGGTTATGGCTTGGTGCGTCATTTCCAAAAGAGGCATCATTGGTCCGTTCTTTTTTTGAGGGCACTGTAACGTCATAGGCTTACCTTAACATGTTGGAAACCTTCTTCATCCCCGAGCTGCGAAGGAGGTGTATACCGCTTCGACATCAATGGTTTCAACAGGATGGGAATAGGCCTCACACCACTAATGAAGTGCTAGACTTTCTCAATCAGAAATTCGGAAATCGTGTCATTGCGAACAGGTTTCCAGATCGATTCGGGGGTGGCTTTCTTTGGGCCCCCTACGAGTCCTGACCTAAACCCATGTGATTTTTATCTCTGGGGGTTCCTTAAGACAGTGTGTTCACTACAGCACCAAGAACCCTAGACCAGCTGCGACAAAGCATCGTCGACTGCTGCACCCTTGTGGATGCAGAAATCCTGGATAAAGTTATGAACAACTTCACCATTTGGCTGCGAGCAGTTCAAAACGTTCATGGTGGCCACATTGAGCATATCATCAAGACTTTTCCACGGGAATAAAAACTCCGAACTGCCTAAAATATCATACTGAAATGCTAAGTTTGTAAACATTAATGGGTCAATAAATCATAGTACTGAAATGGTAAATTGACTGAATCACCCTGTAGATGAATAAATGATGAGCTCTGATATTCAGATCCTAAATTCATTTTGATGAGCAGGAAATATATTCAAAAAGTGGCGCTAATTATTGTTACGGTTTTTGGTTAAACAATCAAAAATATAGCTGGCTCGGTGACCAGGTACACTAAGACTGACATCTTGTCTCTCTCGAAATTACCAAGTTGAAGGTTCGAATCTTGCTGAGGGCATGGATGTTTAGGTTTGTCCCTTTACAAACATGTTTGGAAGATTTTCCATCATAAATATAATATGGAATTGTGGTGACAGTTAATATCAAGCTCAATAAATCAGCTAGGAATTTCTTACTAGATCCATTTATCTAGCAAACTTATCATGAGTTGTAGTAGTCTTTTTTAACTGATGCCTCTAAATAAAACTATAAATGATAAAATATAGGGTATTTCAAATGACCCTATTTTAAAACCTTATATTTCCGCAACCCCAAAAAATGAAACTTATACCACGTGCATGGTCATGCTCCAGAGCTTGATATGACTACCGCCAGATTCTACTACTAGAGTCCAAAAAGTGAAAACCTCTAATCTACAAGGAGGAAAAAGGAAATTGCCTACGTAAGAAGGAAAAATTTGACCGACACATTTCATTAACAGTGTAGCTGCTGCAGAATCTTCTTCCTTATTAAACTTATCAAATATGGCATTTTTAGGTGGGACTGACACTGGAGTCTTTGTGCCATGGGACACAGATTTAAGGACCGATTCACAACTCGGATACTGAATTTTTAACTTAAATCTTCTTTGAAAAGCCTGTACTTTTAAAAAATAATCTCAATGATGATTTGTTTGCCCATGTCAAATCTTAGAAACAAAAATAGGCTTTTGCTCATCTTTTTTTCGATAACCATGGAGTCAACCTTTATTCCAGACAGTTCATGCACTCATGGGGACCAATTTTTATCTTGGTCTCTAACAATGCATCCAAAGTCATAGAAAGAAATATGCAGTCTTGACTCTATTAGACAGATTCTTTTGCTAATCAAGTGGAGTAAACATCCTAAATGAAAGCTCATGAAGATACCTGCACATATTTTTACACATTCATTGTGATTTTAAAAAAATGCATGGAAGTTGCATACCTTCCATATATGCTGGAATATATAAAAAGCCTATTACTAACTACTTCTACATTTATGGGGGAGGATAGATTCAGCAAAAAAATGTCATATGAACATGCACTATGTGTCAAAAGTTTAGGGACATCCTTCATAAATCATGGAATGTGTCGAATCTCGCATGACAATGGCACGTAAATTATTTAAATAGCATCACACGCCTTCAGACACACATCTGCTTCATATTATTAAGATATGGGTCATTCAAAAGAGCTTGGCAACTTCCAACGTGTCAGGTCGTGAGATTTCCACCATTCTACAAATACTCTGTACAACTATAGGCAATGTGATTGCGAAGTGGAAGAACCAGGCAAAACTATGAACTGGCAGACCCAAGAAATTGACAGAAAGACAGAGTGTTTGGATGCATGACCCGTCTTCTGCTGAAACGATTGCTATAGAGATCAGAAATTCTGCTTACTGGGTTGCTAGCACAATCACCATTCGTCGGAAACTCCATTCCCTGGGTTTCCACGGTCGAGCTGCTGCCCACAAGTCCTTCATTACTGACAACAATTCCAGGCGACATCTAGAGTGGTGTAAAACTTGCAGAAACTGGAGCATGGAACAGTGGAAACGTGTCCTATGGACTGATGAATCACGGTACACACTCTGGAAATCAGATGAACGAAGTTGAATTTGGCAGATGCCTGCAGAACGTCTTCTACCTGTGTGTGTGAAATGCCCACTGTGAAGTTTGGAGGAGGTGGCATCATAGTATGGGGCTCTTTTTTTTCGTGGTTCGGACTGCACTTGCTTGTTTCTGTTAAAGGAATGATGAATGCTGGTGCTTATAGAGACATCTTGGACAACTGTGCACTGCCAACATTGTGGGAACCGTTCGAGGATGGGCCTTTTCTGTATCAGTGCTCCTCGCCATAAAGCAAGATCTGTACACGACTGGTTTCAAGACAACGGGGTTGAAGAAATGGACTCCTGTCCAGAGCCATGTTCTCAATCCCACTGAACTCCAATTCCTGTTATCTGAAGCCTGAGACACAGAAATGCTGGTTTCCCTGAACATTTGATCACATAGTGTAAGTCATAATTCAATCAGGTACAGAATTACAACAGATAAAATTTTTATTAGTGCAGTAACAAATCCACTTTATGGTTACCATTAAAGTGCAAAATAGTCCATTAACAACTGGCAATCACTTGGTTGCCGATATCAACAGTTACAGCAAACAGATAATTAATGCAGCCAATCAAGTTCTCAATAACAGCACCATAGTTCGATGATTTGTAGATGCCGTGCTTGTATTCAGGCTCAAGGAGCACATTTTGAGCTCATATACTCCCTTATACTTTTAAATTAAATGTTAATTATAAGTTCATAGCATGTGTTTTGTTTCTCTATTTACTACTACACTAATAAAACTGATCTGTTGTAATTTTGTACGGAATACGCCCTATGTTCATATGGCATATTTTGCTCAACCTGACCTACCCAGCAAAATGCCGAAGTTTTTTCACAATCATTGTGAATCACCCTGTATATAATTTTATAAGCCCTATGTGCTGGACAGAACTTGAGCAGATTCGACATCAACACAGCTATCATGTATATTAACAAAGGGTAAGATTTTGCTTCGTGCTCATGGCCACTGTCCAATGTCCTGTGATCAATAGAAAAAGGTGAATGTATGAGTTGATAAGAGAGGGAATTCACAGTCTTGGAAAAATAGCTTCCGTTAATTTTTACTACACGTATTTGCCACAACCTCAGGCACATAGTAAAATTCGAAAAAAAATCATTGTTGCCATGTGGATAAGTTTATGTAAATTAAGGCCTAATCATGAGTATATATCAGCATATTTATCACTTGTCTATCTTCTGTGACCTATACAGGATGTCCCGAAACAGATGGTACATATGTTAAGGGGTGATAAAATACAATTAGGCAAGCACAAACCACCATACAATCCATGGTCGGAACTCGAGTTTTTATGCTCTAGAGGGTCATGCCATCGACGGTGTGAAGCCTACTTTACTGATGGTAGCCGCAATTTTGAGCAGTTGCTGTAATGGGGAATTTATATTGTTAAACTTGATTGTATTGCCCTGCTATGTCATGAAATGACGAGCAACAAGACAGAGACGGAATGAAAGGAAACCGATGAAATCAAAAAAGATGTTTTTTTCAACAAAATCAAATTAAACAACACAAATATTGAATATGCAGGTATGTTAGAGGGCATTATTTAGTACATAAAGTACATTAATTCACTTTTTTTCTCAATTTCCTGTCCACTTTTCCATTGCCGAAAGCTAACGAGGGAGGATCTGACGAATTTCAAA
Organism: Rhysida immarginata; assembly: GCA_023313115.1. Classification (NCBI taxonomy): domain Eukaryota; kingdom Metazoa; phylum Arthropoda; class Chilopoda; order Scolopendromorpha; family Scolopendridae; genus Rhysida; species Rhysida immarginata. The sequence goes on along the minus strand of JAHWFO010042109.1, from coordinate 712,597 downwards.
CGATATTTACTAGTGTATAATATGCTAGTTTCTTTGAAATTTGTCAAATCTCGTTAGAGAATTTCGCGAGCGTTTGCGTTCCTCGAGGAGTACTCAGTTCATCTATATTTGTTGTAATTGTCTTCAACAAGTGAACAGCAGAGTGTATCTTTTTGCGGTGGGATGGAAGCAGCTGTTCAGAATTGCAACTGCCAACAGTAATGTAGGTTTCATACCGTTGATGGAGTGACCCTCTGGCACTTTAGAACTTGAGTTCCGACCACGCACTGCATGGCGACTTGTGCTTGTCTAGTTGTGTTCTATCACCTGCTAACGTATGTACCATCAGTTTTGGGACACTTTGTATAGATTAAGATTGTTTAATTTAGAGTTTCATGGGATTTCATTGCAGAGGCTTATAAAAGAAACAGAATATTCTGCAGAATGCACATTAATTTTGAAGGAACACTTTAGTAACGAGAGGGAAGCATACATGTATAGTTTTAGGTCATCTTCCAGGAAATGTAGAGATGACAAGAGATTATTTTCACGTGTACATGTTTAAAAGCAACAAATTATATTAGGAGATGATCATAACTAAGTAATGAGTGGTGTCCCTTAATCTTTCCATTTCTTGATATAATAATTTTTCATAATATTATCTTAATTTCCTTCAAGGCTGCTGCCAAGCTATGGGATTTCATTTGTCTTAAATGTGAACGGTTAATTTAATAGCAGACTACTAATCACATCAATTGCAATAAAAAGTAAATAAATGTGAAAGTAAATGTCAGTGACGGCCCTCTCGACAGTGATCATAACATATGAAGAGGAATGGATGGGGGATCATCCAATCCTGATATTAAGAATACCTTTGATCGTTTCTGCTTCGCTAGCTGTACAAAACTTGCTCTGAATGCAAAGGGACTGGCTACCAGGCCTGAGAGAGACTTTCAATATCCCAGATAAATTTCTTAACATTGCGATTAGAATAGTCGATCTTTTCAAGTACGTATTAATCAAAGGGTGTGTATTAATCAAAATTGTTCTAAAAGATCAAATACGCTTTAATTAAATCTCCTGAGTCATAGCAGACAGGTATAACAAGTCATTCATTTAATCTTGTTATCCCATAAATGCTCTGAACCGGTTATCCCGTTTATTATTATTAATTTTTACCCCTTGATTTATTTCTCTTTATATAATAAATAATAGCAAGTTATGGATTTAAAGAAGAATTCCTCGTGATCTCAACGCCACCTGAGAAGATCTGTTATGTAAAAAAATGACGAAACATGACATTCACATTTCGGAAGTTCCCTTACGCGGAAATGACATCACAAAATGCTGTTGCCTTTCTTTGCTCTCGGAAATGACATCAGCTTCTATTATCTCATTTCATTACAATATTATTGCTATATTTTGTACAAATATTAAATCGTATACCCCTTCAATTTTAAACAAATATTAAATCGTGTTGATATTTCATATATTAAGGTATTTAAATATTGATCCCCCCCCCTTTTGCTTTATAACTTTCGATATTCTTTTTGTTATTGGTGGTTTGCGTTTGTTTTTTTGTTTCTTTTTTTTTAATGTTTAAAATTATCATGGTGACCTCTATTTTTCCAAATTATTAAATTATTCGTCTTTTCCGAATAAAACTGAAAATACTCGTACATTAGGATTTTTTTCCCATTATTTTTCTCTTTATTGTATGCAATAATTTGTGTGTAAATAAAATCTTGTAAACGTTCCTAGAAGGAGCTTTAGTAGTGAAGCAGAAATACATTTATAATTTATTAACAAAAAATTACCCCCCCCCCCCCCCCCCCAGTGGAGGAAGGGGAGTAGCCGATCCTGCGGTCATCTATTCTTACCCCTTTATCTGCACTTTTTACCTCCCCTCAAGTTTTTTTAATCAAAAAATTGATTTTATCAAACGTAGTATGTAGAGAATGTAAAAAAAAAACAAAAAAAAAAAAAAACAAAAAACAACAGCAACAAAAAAAAACAAACTCGTATCTTCTTTCCTTTCTCATCATTTCCGATGGAATGACATATCACATGCCATATGTTGCCATAGTTCTAAAGACCAAGTGACAGACCTGCCAACTACTCGTATTTCTGGAGGAAAACCGGGTGATAGTAAATTTTTATAAGGTAAAATATACCTAACGGTAACATATCTAATTGTTACAAAAATCGATAACATATCTTGTATTATACTTATAAGAGCCATCGTGTTTTCTCGTTTTTGACTTTTCTTTAGGCATTGTGACTATAACGAAACTCCATTTGTCTTCGATTGGTCGAGCCTAATCACAACGCAACATCGTGCTGCAAGCTCTATGAGCAATTAGTTCTTTTGTTTTCTTTATAAAGAAATTCAATTCTTAAATTTTTTAATGTTCCCTAAATGCATTTTCAATAAAACATAATAATGAGCTAGTTAAACTACATGTATTTCTTGCAAACCAAAAATTCACCTTTTTAAATGCTGAACTGCTATTAGATCAGGTTCGCCACAAAAAAAAAAAAAAAAAAATGGTTGACGAAGTGGCTGGTACATCATGGGGGAAAGAAAGGAATTTTAGGGCTTCTTTTACGAGAGTATTATCCGCCGGGAGATTTTTAGATCCGCCGGGTGACCGGGTGAGATTGTCAAAATCCGGGTGACACCCGGTGAATCCGGGTGAGTTGGCTGGTCTGTAGTGACTGCCACCCCTACAACTCCGACCCCACTAGAACAATTCGGCCTAACTTTCATAGTAATATAGATCACTCCTTTTCGTATCTAAATAGCACATACACTGAAGAGCCAAAACATTATGACCACCTACTCAATAACGCGTTGCGCCACCTTTGTCCTGCAAAACAGCTGCAACTCGCCTTGGCATGGATGCCACAAGTGCTTGGTAGATGACTGGAGACAGGTTGTACCAAATGTCTAACCAGCGGTCACACAAAGTCGAGATATTTCGACATGGTGATGTTTGAGCTCTGAGCTGCCACTCCATGACATCCCAAATGTGCTCTATCGGATTGATATCCAGTGAGTTAGGTGGCCAGGACATTAATTGGAGTTCATCCTTATGCTCCTCGAACCACTCCCACACAATTCGAGCCTTGTGACATGGGGCGTTATCCTGCTGGAAGATTCCATTTCTAGTTGGAAAGACAGACGCCATGTAAGGGTGCAACTGGTCCGCAATGATGTTCAGATAGTCCGCAGCTTTCATGGTCCTTTCTACCACAACTACGGGTCCCAGAGCCGCCCATGAGAACGTCCCCCAAAGCGTAATACCGCCACCACCAGCAGGCCCGCCGCCAGAAATGTTTGGGCCCCTGACAACTGCAGTACGTGTGAGCCCCTCTGGGCTCTGCCTCGTGCCTGAAGCGTGGCTGACGAGGCCCCCCCTTCCGTTGGGGCCCCGGACTAGAGTCCCGTTTGTCCCCCCCTGGCGGCGGCCCTGCCACCAGCCTGTGTATGGCCTCCTGCACAGGGGGGGGGGGGGGGGGGGGGCAACTATTCGCCTGGAAGTCGGCGTACCCTGACACGATCATCGACGTGATGTATAAGAAATCGTGATTCATCCGACCAGGCAACTCTCTTCCACTTATCCATGGTCCAGTCTCGACGTTCCCTGGCCCACTGTAGGCATAGTTGACAATAACGCTTGGTCAACAGAGGCACACGAGTGGGACGTCTGCTGCGCAGTCCCATATCCAACAGATTCCGCTGAATTGTGTGTTCCGAAACACTTGCACTTGGACCTGCATTGTATTGGGCTGTCAGCTGAGCCAGTGTCTGGCGCCGATCTTGCTTTACTAAGCGGGACAGTCTCCGACGTCCTTTTTCTTTAATGACGCGTAGGCGTCCAACACCTTGGCGTCTACTGCTGGTTTCACCGTCATTTATCCACTTTGTATAAATACTAACAACAGCAGATCGTGAACAACCTACCAGTCGTGCAGTTTCGGAGATACTCGTTCCGAGTCTTCGGGCCATTACAATTTACCCTCTATCAAATTTGCTTAGATCAGCAGTTTTCCCATCACTCGCAAAATTAAGTGCAAGACAAATTCCTTACCTTCTCCAGCAGCAGTTAAATACCATTCCCACTTAATTATGTGCCCTCCATGTGATCCAGACGAGTTCATTCACCAATGTGTCCAGTGTGTCATTCCTGGACACTATTGCACGGGAAAACCCGAGGAAGTTCGCGTTTTGCGAAATGCTCAACTGCGCCCGTCGAGCTCCAACGATCATCCCTCGTTCAAAGTCGGTCAAATCCTTCGATTTACCCACATTTAGTCCACTTCTGCTGCAGACTGCAACTTGTGATCCAATGCATCCCTTTTATACACCGCTACAGCCTGTTCCATTGTTTGGGTGTCACTGGGAGGCCAATCCATTTTCCGTAAGAGACGTCTCTAATAAATTGGTCGTTCAGTGTATTGTTGAGACGAGGAACACTTGGTTACAACATTGTCACTGTATTGTTGCTAAGCATTCAATTGAGAAGTCTTAGCTAAAAAAGTAGACAGTGAATTGGCCATTAGTCCTTCATTAAAAATTCATTTGCTTTTTATTTGGCGTTTCATTTTCGATTTGAACTGATTTACATAACATGTTACAGGTAGGAAGAGATGATTAGCTGTTGGGTATATTGTATGTGTTAATCTGACCAGTACTGGATCAGGCAATTCACTAATCTGGCACTGCACAACCCCATGATTTTGAATTATAAAATGCAATGCATTGGGGATATCTACATATAATAAGGTGTCTTAAGAAAGTATAAATCAGGGTTTTAAAACATTTATTTCGAACAAAATAGTTTTATGAACAGAAATTACATTTTGAATGTCTGCACAGTAAATAAACAAAGTATCACACATTTCTGGCAAATAGTTTTCGAATAAATGGAAAAAATAGGAATAATACAGAATTTTGCTGTCAAGAAATTATAAATACACCCCTTCTAGAAGCGGTACAGCGAACTAGAGTAGACTATAACATATGCAAATCAGTTCATGGTACGCCTAAAAGGCAAACCACACAGTTTTTTGTTTGCAAACGAAAATTCCACAAAGTCACGTGGAAGTGAGAAAAGTTTACTTTCTGAAAGGACAAGGGAAATCATACAGATATATTGCAGCAAAAGTGGGATGGTCTGTTGGTGCCATTCAGAATATCTTCAAAAAAGGTGACCAATATGGAAAAAACAAAAGAAGTGGGCGAAAGCCAAAACTGACTGAAAGGGCCAAGAGGAAAGTTTTTGATCTAGCAAGTACTAAAGAAATGTCGACAAGGTTAATTGCAAATGAAATAGGTTATGAAGTGACAAATGTATTGAAAAGCAACAAAAATATTGCATACATCAAAGTTCAAGCCAAACCAAAGCTGATTGCGAAACATAAACATGCGAGGCTGGAAAGGGCCAAAACACACTTAGATTGGAAGGATAAATGGATCTCTGCACTTTTATCCGATGAGAAAAATTCAATTTAGAAGGGCAGGATGGAAATAGCGATATTGGCACGATTTAAGAAAGACCATTTCAGTAGGCTAATGGATGGTGGTGATGTTATGGGCTACATTTGGGCTACATTCGCCTCGGGTAGTAAGAGAGATCTTGTTACAGTGAATGGAAGGTTGGATTCTAAAGCGTACCAGGAGATGTTGTACAATCATTTGATACCCTCTGGTTGGTCTTTTAATTTGCTGAAGCTCTTGGACATTTCAACAAGACAATGCTCCATGCCATACATCGCAATTAACAAAACAGTGTTTGGAGAACAGCAAACAACTGTCTTCGACTGCCCATCCAGAAGTCCGGACCTAAATCCGATGGAAAATGTGTGGGCAATGTTAGTACAGCTGGTTTATGCAAACAACAGGGGATTTTCACATATCAGTAATTTAAAACTAGCTATTTATTGTGCATAGCACAAACTGAAGGGCACGCAGTTAAAAAAGATTGGTTGATCGAGTATTTAAGTTGATTGGAGCAAAGGGTGGCTTCATTAAGTAATAGCAGCATTAATTCATTGTGGTAGGCTAAGTTTTGACGGGTGTATTTATAATTTCTTAACAGCAAAATTCTGCATTATCCCTAGTTTTTTCCATTTATTCGAAAACTATTTGTCACGAATGTGTGATATTTAGTTTATTTACTCTGCAGACATTCAAAATGTAATTTATTTATTTTTTAACACAAAAAATACAGCGTTGTCCCTCAGGGTCCTGTATGGTCAAAGACGACAAGTAGGTCCCTGAGGGCCCAACAAAAACTAACAAATAGAATACATAATTTGAGTTAGTAACGAAAACAATAAACAAATCAAACACAAAAAAACAATCATTTATTATGAGCTGAGGAGGACACAATATAGCCGTGTTGCCATGAAGTCCAGGTAATTAATTGTCTACAGCAATAAATAAATAAACATATTTATATCGTGAGAAATAGTAATTAGATATAATACTAATTAGGAATCTATATTCCATCTGATACGAATATAACTATAAGTTAGCTATAGTGAGTCAGTAGCATACTATATACACTACTAGGGAAAAAACCGCGGTGATGTACGGTAAAATAGGTTAACGTATTATTATACATGGCAAAACAACAAGATAACACAGTTTTATGTACCCTGTTATTCCTACAAATTTCATTAATCTAGGCTTTACAGAACCTGAGTTATTAACTTGTTGATCTTAGTGACGGCATTTTTATTTCTGTTAATATCTCAGTTATCGTTCAAATTCGGACTTCATATGAACTTTTTTGCTTAGAATCATCCATACTACCTCCCCTAAAAGTTTGTACAATGAATTTTGAATCACCCTGTATACATTGTCTGTATTAAAATTTTTTGTGGAATAGTTTTTTCGTTTTTCTCCTTCCATTATTATTGATTGCGTCCACAGTTCTTTTTCTAACAGAAGAGTGTTTTTGAATATTTAGAAGAGTCGGAAGAAACCATTTCTGAAGTTTAAAAAGCCTAATTAGATAAAAAGAAACGGTGGATCCCCAGAATATAACACAGTAGCAAAGGAAGGAATATATCCAGAAATAATAAAGCAACAATAGAATATTACGCGGTAAATAGTGTAATCTGGAGTGTTTCTTATTGAGTTTAACTAAGAGAGCATCAATATGAAAATTCCAAGATAGATCGTGAGACTAAATGAGACCAAGATACCTAAACGATGTGGTAAGTGTAATTAGTTGATTGCCGTAATAAATTAAAGGAGAACGAGGAATGTTACGCTTATTGCACTGGTGAAAAAACATTATATCAGTTTTATCTATGTTAATTTCTAAAAAATTCGCTGAATTCCAGAGTTTTAACTTACCTAAAGCAGCATTAAGGGAAGATTTAAAGTGAGAAATATCTAGATTAGAAGAGAGGAACGTCGTCTGCATACAAAATAATTCTCGAAGGCATAAAAATCAATGAAAGATCATTAATGAATAAATTGAATAAGAGAGGAGAAAGTATTGAGCCTTGTGAAACACCGAGATATTTCTAGTCAAACTTAAGTTACGGAAGATATCCCCGAGTAAGTTAAATTGAGTAAAACATTTGAAAGCCATGCTAAGGGTGGCCTTGAATATTGTAAAAGGAAGCCAATTTAAATAGAAGAATATGAGCGAGTATAGAATCAAAAGCCTTGGTAAAATCTATGAAAACAGCCGTAACAAATTTATTCGAAGCTATTTCAGACGAAATAAATTCTGCAAGTTCGTAGCAGACTGTTTCGACATTTACAGGGACAAATCCATGTCGGTTAATATTATTAAGATTGTGACAGTAAACAAACTGAGATAAGCGTTTGTGAAAGAGTTTTTCAAAAATTTTCACGAATACGGGAAGGGCTGTAATCGGACGATAATTTGTAAACAGTGTGGGATCACCTTTCTTGAATATTGGCGTAATTCTGGCTTGTTTATGAATGGTGGGGTAGATTCCCGAAGTAATCGAGTGGTTAAAAATAAAAGCAAGGGGCGAAGTTATTAAATATCTTATTACGATAACTTGGTGGGTCAGGAGTGGTGGAAGATTTTAGTAGGAAAATTACATCTCAAACTTCTTCAGGCGTAGCAGGAACAGATGATGTGTATTTATACACTTTCTTAATTCATAATTAACAATAATTAAGTAGATATAGTCTCTCTCTCTCTCTCTCTCTCTCTCTCTCTCTCTCTCTCTCTCTCTCTCTCTCTATTTTTCCAAGCTGTTTGAAACACGAAAAATATCCTGCTGGGCAAAGCCATAGCCAGCAACGATACGAGCAATGCGGTGGGCATCATAATTGACCAACCAATCACAATAAAAATCGTTGTCGTTAAAAGTTATTTCCCTTATCCAATATTCACTGTACTTATAAATGGACAGTACAATGATTTATTGGACCCCTAGAATTTGTACCCATTTCTTAAGATGGCTCTTTATTATAAAATCTCCAGGAATTTATAATGCTCTTTCAAACATTCCTGAACAACTTTGTAAAAAAAACACTTTTTCAAAAGGGAGAAATTAAAATGTTCAAAAACTGTGAAATTTTTTATTAGAAACGCATTAGGAAATAAAAGAAAATTATTTGTGATTCGTTCATTAACGACATTCGTGCATTTGCGACATCAAAATACAATTTAAATTATTTAGCAGAGGTTTATGCGTGACGTCTCTTTCGTAAGTCACGGTCACGGTGTAAGAATAAACTGTTTGGCTACTTTATGTCTGTGAGATATTAACAAGAGTAAATGACGTCATTACTACTCATTATGCTTGCAACCAATAACACACTTTATGCTGAGTGGCGTCAACTCTTCTTCGCAGCCAATTTATCATTTTTTTGTACATTTAGTAATTTATTACAAAGTTCAGATCAACTTCAATATCATTCTTTAATGCTGCAGTATGAGTTATATTTAATTGTTATCATATTAGCAACAATCCAAATGCTGCATTTCTCCCGTTTATATTAACAATTCGAAGTTCATTCCAACTTTGGATTCGCATCGCATCGCATGATGAGAGAAGTTGTGCCGATGCTATATCGAAGACGGGAGCGGAGTGTGGCCGAGGGATGAGAGCGAGCGAGAACGGGTTACACCCTTTCGACGACGATTATAACATGTGCTTCTCCCCGTAACTCTTGCGGTAATCACTGTAGTAGGTAGGTATTTGCAGGTGCATCCCTTACAACCATGCATGGTAGCTATGAACAATAAACACCTTAAAATAAAATTTAAGAAAGCCAGCCCTTATAAAAATAGAAAGATAAATATAAATATATTTTGATTGCAGATTATATCGATCAAGATTAGTGAGCTGGTGTTGTGGAGAATTTCACTACTACTTCTACCGAGCTATTGCTTTTTTTCTCCTGCCCTTTTAATTTTATTTGGCAACCGGTTTTTCTAAATGATGCTCGTCGTTGAAATACAAGTTCTTGTAGCCGTGAACTCCACCGATAGTTATCTAACACGAAGAATTGAAAAGATGAACGTAACATAATGAATAAAAATAACTTGCTCCAAGATACCTGAAAATTCAATGGCCACTCGTATTGTACAGCGGAGAAGCTATTATACCAAAAATAATGTATGGAATTTTGTACAACATTTTCAAGATGGTAAATGTCCTGAGCCCATCGTGTTGTGGAAACGACACAAATTTGGTTTTCCCAAACTCACACCACAACAGGTTGAGTAAGCATTAAGAAATATAATTTATTTTTAATTTTTAAATTTCTTTTTTTTTTTTTTTTTTTTTTTTTTTTTTTTTTTTATAAATTTAACTAAACTTTAAAAACTTAAGAGCAAGATATTCCATTCAAATTTCCCATCAATTTATGCATGACTCTTAAGCATTAACAAATAACAAAAAATAAGATAAAATAAATATGTGTGATATAAATAGAAAAAAAAAATATAAAAAGAATCCAAGGAATTTAATTATTTACAAGGTTATTTGTGCTTAAAAATTCCTTATAAAATGCCTTGACATTTCTTGTAATGTTAAACAGTTAGTCTACAATCTAAAATAAAGTGCAAGCCTTGGCACAACAACATTTATGAGAAGGGGATTTGGCTGGAATATTGTATCAGGCCTTAGAATGGCATTAGGTGCCCAGTGCAAGGCCTCAAATGTAGAAAATCAATAATGAGCCCCATTTCACATTCTCTCACCATCATTACCCTTTTCTAACGTTATAACTTTATAGAGCATAAAAGGTGGGGCAATCCTTGAAATATTACTCAAATTGCCTCATAAAATTCCTCACAGAGACCCTGCCTTGACATAACCTTTTTAAAAATTCAGCAGTTCATAATAGACAATCAGAGGATCAATAAATATGGTCGTTATCATTCCTAAATTTCCTGAATGCACAAATATTCTTTGTATAGACAGGTGTATTGGTAAAAAATGCAAAATGAAACGATATATAATAACAATGAAACTTATTGGATAGTAAAATATCGTGTCAAAATTTGAAAAATTACCAAAAAATAATTAGAAATATGTGGATAATAGTAATAACTAAGAAAAAAAAACTCTTTAACCACAACAAAAATAAAAGAAAAATATGACCTGGATGCGCATTTCGAAAGCAAGGCTTTCATCAGTTTTTCTTTGTATAGTTGCTTACCATCATTCAGGAAGAATATATTATTATTATTATTATTATTATTATGAATGCTGACGATTTAAAATTGTACTCAGTTATTTGTAATTGGTACTTGGTTTTAATTTGTCCCAAGTCTTAGATGCTGTCTTCCTTTGGGCCGTTAGAAATAGGCTTTCCATTAATGTTTCTAAAACCTTTTGCTTATCCTACTCCAGGAAAGTGATTATTTTTGAATACGATTATAGTGTGGGAGCCCTTAAGATTCAGCGCCACGTCCTGATGAAAGATTTAGGTGTCGTTTTTAATTCTAAGCTAACCTTTACTGACCATCTTGAAGCATTGTTAACGAAATTAGCAGGCGCTTGGGAATCATCAAATGCTTAGCAAGTTTCTTTATTAAGCAAAAGACATTTCTTGTTCTGTATAAAGCAATTGTTTTGCTGAAAATTCTATATGCTGCCTTGATTTGGTATTCAAGGAATACTCAATTATATGAAATGTTACAAGCGAAACTTGATAATTTTAATCGTTTCATCATTCGTAATTTTCATATAATTGACAAAGCCTCTTTGGCGTCTTTATTTGATTTGCAGCACATTATAAATAAGGTTCTTTTTAATATGTTAATTGAGATTATTGGCAGTCAAGTTTGCGCACCACGGACCGTTGATTTGATAGAGTTTCATGTCGCGAATTCTAAAAGGTTTCATCAAACATTGGCGTTTCTTGGTAAAAGGAGGAAGAATGTGATTAACCTTGACCCAGCCTTTAAATTCGATCTTTGCAACAAGAATTTTATTGCTACTGATATTTTTAATGACAAATGTAGTCCTCTCTTTTCAGATTAGTTCTTTTTAGTATCTCACCACCACCTTTTTTTTTTTTTTTCTTCTTTCCCCCTCTCTCTCTCTTTCTTATCACTAGTCCGTCTTTTACTAACTAATTTTGTCATCACTAACATTGTTTCAGTGTGTATTTAATCATTGTGTTGTCTTTAGTAATGCTTACTTTATTATTCGTTACGAGTTATCTTATTAGTTTTGTTATCATTCAACTTTATCTTTATTTTAGTTTATTTTCTTTGTATTCATTAACCCAGTTTTGGGCTGTTGCCTGTTGGGGGACAACATTGGGGTTTCCCCTCCGGGTTTTCTGGTCTGATTCTCCCGTTGTTGTTACATTATTATTATTATTATTATTATTATTATTATTATTATTATTATTGTTTGGGGAAACCAAACTCTGATCAAATCCGGAGGCCAAGTCCCAGAGGCGGACCCAAGAGAGGGCCAAGCCCAAGTGACTCATATGTAAGGAAGGAAAAATTACATGCTCGTGGGAGTATTGATGTTTGGGTGTAGGAATTTCCTTATTATGTGACGGGTGTTTAGAATTGTGGCTTTCTATAAGGTTTTGTATAAGTGTGGATTTAAATTTAGTGTTGACAAGCTTTTGTGTAATGAGTATGTAATAACCCTAGTGGCAGAAAGAACGACATGAACAGTGTGTACTCTGTTAACTCTCCAAAGGCGTTTTATTTCGTGTGCAAGATCCGTATGTTTAGTGATTTTGTCAGTGTATGTCTTTTGTAAATTGTGTGTTGGGGATGGAGATATCGATTATGTGAGTCACTTTGTTTTGGTTATCTACTATTGTAATGTCTGATCTTATGAGGGATAGTTTTGTCAGTGATTATAGCTCTGTCAAAATATAGTTTTATGTGTGGTGTTCTCTAAGAGAGTGTCGGGGATATATTTATGTTAAGGAGTGTGAATGTCCCTTAGCTTGTGTGTCTTAGCTAGATGTTGATGTATGATGTTGGCTACCTGGTTATGTCTGTGTAAATAATCTGTCTGCGTGAGTATTTTGTAACTGGATTTGATGTGTTGGATGGTTTCCTCTGCGATATAGCATTTTCCTGCAAGACCCATCAGTCGAATCTTTGATAATGTTTTCTGTAGCTTTTAGTGTTAATAGCCTGGTCTTGTATGGCAATCATGGTTCTTTCAGTTTCCCCAAAGAGACTCCCTTCACTCAACCAAAAGTTAGACGCTTTTGTGTCGACGTGCGGCTGGGTTGAGGCAACACCACCTAGACAGAAGGCCTGCGCACAGAAACTGTATACATTGTTACTTCATCATCAAACTGCCAGATTTAAAGCATATTATTGGTAGAAATATGATTAACAATAGCCGCTTTCGTGTGATGTAACAATGCATGACGTTTCTGTGTGTAGGCCTTCTGTCTAGGTGGTATTGGTTGAGGTCAGAAGGATGTCTACCGTGGAGTTGCTTTCTGAGCCATGATTGAAGTTTAGTGCATCTGGTAGTAAATAAAGTGAAAATAAACTAAAAACTTAATCTGGTTATCATTAAACCGCCTCAACGTTATCATTATTTATATGTAAAAAATTATAATTGAAAACAAAATTTAAAGTAAAATCAGTAGTTACAGTATTTACTGATTGTCAGTTATATTTCCAGATGATAATAATAAGAAAATTTGTGAAAAGGATGCATTTAAGCCGAATTTTAGAGGAAGCGTAACTCACTTGATAGGGCCAATTGGGCCAACAATGGCGGATTTGGTAGCAGACGACGAAGTTTGCCGTACTTTCCTAATCTAGAGCTTTACCCCTTCCCCGAGTACTCCATTTTCAATGTGAATGGTTTGCATTTGTCCAACCCAAATTACATGTTGAAAAATTTTGTCTTTTGAAAAATTTTGTGTAATATCAAGTAATTGGTGCAATTGTGTTTGTGTGGAGGCATAGATTTTCACGTCGTCCATGTAGAGTAAGTGTGAAAGTGTGTAGTGGAAATTTTTTAATTATGTTTAATCGTGTAGCTGTAAGTTGTGCTGTTCAGTCTGTTTGAAAGTGCATTTAATGCAAGACAAAACCAGAGTGAGCTCAGTGAGTCACCCTGGAAAATGCCCCGGTTTATCTGTATTTTGTCAGTCGTGATGGTTTCACTGTTGAGTGTGAGATATAGTGTAGATCTCCAATGCAGCATTGTACTTTCTAAAAATGCGATAAGTGTAGGGTTTATTTTATATAATCGTAGTGTATATAAAAGCCATGAGTGTGGGACACTATCAAAGGCCTTTTTGTAATCAATGTAGGCTGCATGGAGGTGGCGATGTTTATTGTGGGTTTGCTGTAGGACCACACTGTCTATCAGGAGTTGCTCCTTATAACCCATGTGATTTCTACGGCATTTCTTTTGATGCTGAGTGAGAATGTTGTTTGTATCTACGTGTGTATAAATTTTGTTTGCAATACAGGCAGTTATTTTGTAAAGTGTAGGCAGGCATGTGAGAGGTCTATATTGTGTGGGATCGGTAGTGTGTGACTTTGGTACCATGTATGGTATTCCTTGTGTGAAGAAATGCAATGTCTGTGGTGTTTGTAAAGTGTTGGAAATCTGTTCTGCAAGGGTCAGATGCAAAGGTGAAGCGCTTATACCAGAAGTTCTGAATCTTGTCTACACCTGGAGCCTTCCAATTGTGAGTACGTTTAATGACTTATGAGATTTCATCAGTATAAGGCATGTTTGGTAGGTTGGATGCTGGTTTCTCCTCTTCCCTGATCCAGCTAGCTTCCCTATTATGTTCAACTGAGACAGACCAAAGAGACGACCAATAATGTTTCGTCGATATCCGACTCACTCTACTTTTGCCATTTAGGTTTCTGTTGGGTGTATAATTTTTGTGTGTGTTTATGAATTGGTTTCTTTCCCGGTGTGGGTATAATTGTAAGAGCCCCAGTGTAAATGAGAAGGTGTATGTATTCTAAAGATAGATTTTCTTCAGTGTACTGTGGTAAGATATTTTGTGTTCATGTAAAACAAAATTTCCCCTATTTTGCTGTTTGTTTATTTTAGGTATACCTGGTCTTTGTGTGGGATCTGTTCCCGTGTCAACTGTAAGATATCTTTGTAGGGCGTCATTTAATGTTTCAGTAAGTTTGGTATTCATGTTGTGTTGTGGAGTTCATGGTGAAGTTCATTGTTGTGTGACATAGTCACTTTGTTGTTTAATTATTTTGTTCTTATCTGTAAAGGGTTACAGTAGTCCTCCCTTAGAAAAGGACTACATGCCACCTTCTGGTGTCAAAAGTATTTTGTTGTTTTGAATATGTTTCTTTTGATCAATCTTAAGCCTATAAATGTTTAGGATATCGTGATACCTTTTTCCCCCCATGGGTACAAAACCTCCTCTTGTGATAGCGAAGTTTGCCATTCGGCCGTTAGGCCTATCGCCCGTCGAGGCCTATTTCTTATGATTTTAAGTCAAAAGGTTATCTTTTAAATCTGTATTTCTTAAAGAATCATTGTACTTGTTGTGTCAAATTATAATAGTTGAGAATTTGAATTTAATCAATCAGATTTATTAGATTTTGAACTATTATATGTATTAAGCTGCTTTTGGCTGTGGCAATGCATGCTGGGAGGATCGAATTTCGATTCCTTCTCCAACTGTGTTGTCACTTTCGATTCCGGAAGTTGAATGAGAAATTCCAGGTTCACCACTAGAGGGCGATCCCATGATTCTCTGCGGGATTTGCCTGGAGTATAAAAAGGGGGTCGGCAGCAGCATTCAAGAGATTCCTGATCCAGAGACCAAGCAGTTAGGACGTGTGCGAGATGGAAGACCAGGAGGAAGACGACGACGATGCCGAAGCGGATGACTACAACCCGGGAACAGATGTGTTCCGTCCAGAGTATGTTCCTGTAGCTTTGTAAAACGATTGTTAGGCCTAACTTTCTCACATTTACGGAAAGAGAAAACCACGTGGTAATTTATTGTATATTGTTGAGTTTAGATTATTTGGGATTCAGTGTAAAGCTTAAGTTGTAACAGTTCTTTAATTTTGGATTATGGATTTGGATGGTAGCGGGAATGGATTTTATCTGATTTATGTTATTATTAGTGGGAATTTTAGACTATGATCTTTGTTTATTAAAGTGTTAAATTGTTTAAGAATTAGTTAGATAGCTTTGAATATATATTAGTGTTGTAGTTTGTAAAATTGGAACTTTGGATTGTGTGGGTTTGCTGTATTGTGTTTCTGCCGGGGAATTGGTTAGGACCATAAAGTTTGTTAGTATGGCAGGGGATTGAAGCATAAGTAGTTTATTTGAAAGTTGAGTCTTGGATTTTTGTAATAGCTTAGAGAGATTGTTTTATACTTAGATTCTGAATTTATAATAAGTATGATTTGTTATGGATTAGTAAACTTGGATTAAGTGGTAATATTGATATTTTATAGTATTCAAGTAATGTTGAAGTTTGATTGTAAGGTTTAATTTTGTATAGATCATTAGTGGAGTTTTCAGTAGATTAGTTTGCTAGCGCATGGGATAGCTAAGCAGCCTCTTAATTTTGGGATTGTTTTGGGATTTTAGATTTCAGTGCATTCTTGGTACTGGTGATGTGCTGGGGCATTGGTATGGTGGCTCGTTGGCAGTGGATGGGTAGACCCGTTATTATGAATGGCTAGTCCCATTGGTACGGACTGGATTTTGGGTTCTATGTGGCACACCGATGTTGGATCCGGTAGTTTGGCTTTTGTTCCCACTGCAGCGACCATGCCCTCTTTTGTTTGTGTTACATGGCGGAAGTGCCATGTCGGTGACCAGTTTGCACTGTGTAGTTATTGTGTCCCTATTTTAGGTGTGATCTATTTGTTTTAGTGGGGAGAATCTTTGGCTTAGTTATGCGCTAGTTTGTGTCATCTCTGGTTGCCACTAATTTTGATCTTGTGTTATTCTGCCACTTCTATTTGTCTTTTATTGGATGATTTTGTAAGGCAGTTTTATGTGAACGTATTCTTAGCACAGTGGGTAACTAAACTTTTACTTTATTTTGGGGAAGGTTTGGTTTTGTTGTGTGCATGCTGGATACATGATTTGGTTGCCTGGTGGGTGTTTGGTTTAGTCGTAGAGGTGGATTTGTCCCGTTATGGTTCGGGTTTTTGGTAGCCCTCTGGTGTAGGTTCCAGTGTGTTGGCTTTGGTACCCCTTTGCACTATCCAACCCCTTTGTGGCTTTTGGAACACGACTTTGGGTCCGTGTTTGTAACCTGTATGCACACAGGGTTTCCCTAGTCCCTTGTTTAGGTTTGACGCGATAGTTAATTGGGAGTTGTTTGTTTAGACTGGTGCTAAGTAATACACGATCATACAGTTGTCATTTCGATGATTTAGCTAGAAGCAGCTACTTGTTACTTACTGCCCATTTCTGTATCTACTTTGATTTATCTATGTACTTGTATCTATTTGTATTTTGTATATATCTTGTCTATTTGTTTTGTAAATAAACCTCTTTACGCATATCAAAGTCGATCCCTCCCTTTTATTTTTATGTTGGCACCCTTCTTAGGAAGGACTGCTGACGAAGTGATAATAAGTTGGAAATCACTTCACCACAGTTGAGTGTGTGCTCTACAACTTCATTAGTGATGTCAATGTTAGTGTTTGAATCTGTGTGTTGAATGCCAGTTTGTGTAGATGGCTCGTGTTCTTGTAGCTGTTGTGCAACTTCTTGCTTTATTTTCTGTAGTGTGGATAAGGGTATTAAATTGTTCATAACAATTGTGCGATGCTGATCTGCAATGCGTTGTTCAGTGATTGTGATGTGAGGATATGTCTCTTTGAAAGTGTTATACAGGGTGAATACAAAAGTCTGAATCCCACTTTTATTTTTTGAACCGAAGCTGACAATTTTGATGAATCCAATGAATAGGAAGTTGTGGGTGTCCTATCCCATGTTGCACATATATGCAAATTTGGACACATTCAAAATTTATCTCAAAAATCGTAAGGGATAGAGAAAAAAACCCAATTGCAAACTTGTTCAGCATAAAAAAACAAACAAAACAAAAAAAAAAAAAAATCATCCAAATCGGACCAACCAATCACCCACAATCACATGGTGAACTGTTTGTAGCTTACAATCACACTGCACAAGGAAAACTGAATGTTGATATTTCCACCATGTAAAGCATGCAAATCAAAAAATTAACATAAATTACCATACTCACATTCACTTTCATGTGGAAAAGCAAATAAAAGGCATGTTTCAGCACACAGAAGACAGAACAATTCCAGGATGGCAAGCTACACTGTTCTGGAAATGGTCAACATGATCTTCTGCTTCAGAGAGGCAAGGAGAAACCTACATGCTGCAGTTAGGTTGTATCGAGACAGATACCCTAACGAACGCCATCCATCTCGTCAAACAATGCGTCACATTATTCAAAGATTCGAGGCTACAGGAAATGTTAATGCAGAACGAGGGCGACCAAGGGCACAAGGCGACCACGATACAACAACACTACTAGTTCTAGCTGCAGTTGCTGCAAATCCCCACACAAGCAGCAGAGCAGCTGCAGATGTTGTGTGTCATCAGAGAACTGTTCCCAACATTCTACACGCACATCATTTTCACCCATACCATATTCATTGTCACCAGGAGTTACTGCCATTGGATTATGTTGCTAGGGCCGCCTTCTGCAACTGGTTACTTACCTGCCTGGATGACAATCCAAACTTCATTCATAAGGTGTTGTGGACAGATAAGAAAACCACCACCATCATCATTGGGCAGACGAAAACCCACGATGTCTGCGAGAAGCAACTCATCAAGTGAACTGGAGAATCAATGTGTTGTGTGGATTGTACAATGACACTGTGGTTGGACCGTATTTTTACGATGGAACACTGACTGCAGAATGCTATCGGGCTGAAATTCTCAATGTGGTAGTCACAGACTTCATTGACAATTTGCCATTGGCTTCGTATCAGCGCACGTGGTTTCAGCATGATGGAGCTTCTCCACATTACGGGTTGGTCGTTCGCGAGCGTCTAAGTGAGATGTTTGGACAACAATGGATTGGCCGAGGAGGACCAGTTTGTTGGCCACCCTGCTCCCCTGATTTTACACCACTTGACTTTTTCTTGTGGGGATACCTGAAGGACAAGGTTTATGCTACGCAGCCCGCCTCACAGGAGGATCCGGTTCAACGAATCCAGGAAGCGTGCCCAGAAGTGACACCAGCCATGCTTGCTGATGTTTTGGCGTCAATTAGGTTCCGAGCCCAATTGTGTTATGGTGCCCACGATCGTCACATCGAGCATTTTGTTGATTAACTTTTTTTTTTAAACTGTTTGAAGTAACTTGTTTGTGCAGTGTGACAGTTTGTAAGCTACAAACAGTTCACCACGTGATTGTGGGTGATTGGTTGGTCCGATTTGGATGATTATTTTTTTGTTTTGTTTGTTTTTTTATGCTGAACAAGTTTGCAATTGGGTTTTTTTCTCTATCCCTTACGGTTTTTGAGATAAATTTTGAATGTGTCCTAATTTGTATATTCGGGATGATGAAAAGTGCACCATGGGATAGGCCACCCACAACTTCCTATTCATTGGATTCATCAAAATTGAGATATCTGCTTCAGTTCAAAAAATAAAAGGGGGGTTCAAACTTCTTTTGTATTCACCCTGTATAAGCGTTGTCTGTAAGCTGTAGTGTCAGTTTCCAATTTAGTGACTGCATAGTAGGCTCGCATAATAAAATGCTTTATGTCCTTGGTCCATTTCATGTGTTGGTGTGGCTTGCTGCCTTAGTGGTCGAGGGCAAAGGAGCTCTTGAAACATTAGGGACAGATTGTGACATTGCAGTAGCCGAACAGGGATTGGTGCTGCTTTCGCTACCAGTGGCCCTGGGAGATTGTAACATATTTTTCGAACGTGAGCCTCTGAGTATTTAAAACAATTTGTATTATAACCCCCACCCCACCCTCCCCCAAATCAGGTTATTGCTTATTTTCATTATTTCACTCTACATCTGTGTAATGTGGAATTATCAGCCTTATTTTTATAGGGTGAGTCAAAAGTCTGTTACCTCTTTCCTTTCTTGGATAGAAACATTATTGTATCTTCTAAACTTTAAGAGATAGACAAAAATTTCCAATTGGAGTAAGATCCCGACTTACGTCACTAATTGGTTCCTGAAAAGTGTGACTTAAATCGAAACATCATTTCCTATAAGAATACACATGTATAAATAAAAATAACAAAATAAAAACTTTTCCAAACTCTGATCTAATGATCATCCAAAATTCACATTATATCCTCTGTAGTTGGATATACAGTTGAGGACTGCAAATCCGGAAAAAACAAATCTGGATTATAATAATTGCTTTCATTGTATTAGTGTGAAAACTTTTATGTTAAATGAAATTTACAATAACCATTGTCAGAAACTATTTAAGTAAATATGCACATATGTGTTAAATATATCTGCAAAACCAAAGATACAGAAGGCTTCTAGTCCCGAGCATTCCGGATTTGCAGTCCTCCACTGTAATTGGGTTTTCTACTGCTTATTAGAGCCAGTTCAGTGGCTGAGAGTTCTAAGGTGCAGGTCTTGTCACTCTTGAAACCAATGAGTTGCAAGTTCAAATCCTGCTGAGGGCATTGATGGTTGTTTGTCCCTTCGCTATACTCTGTCCAACGAAAGTTGGAGTGGGAGTGTCCAGTTACGGTATATACTCGTGTATAAGCCGATTTTTTTATTTTTTTTTTTTCAAAAAAATTACCCCTAAAAACCACATTCGGCCTATGCACGGGTCAGAGCTGATGAAAACTCTTATAAGTGGAGTTTACAAAAAACTAAGCAATAATTTTATTTATTAATCTGTTTAGATTTCATTTATTAACCCTTTCACTGCATAAATGAATTTCTGATAAGATAAAAGTATTCTCTCTCTCTGCAGCATAATGAGAATCTCTAAAAGGCTGTGGCGGCCATATTGGAGAAAGTATGAGAGGGGGGGGGGGGGCTTCAAACGAAACCAGCGCATTTTTACGTGTTCTCTCATTGCAATACATACAGTAAATACATTAAACTAAACAGTATTCAAAATGGAACATCGAAGCATCGAAGATTCAAGAAGACTAAAAGATTCGATTTCGAAACTTTTTGAACATCGATACATGAGCTACCATCGATACTATCGCCAAGCACTAACATATGAAATTTAATAGATCTTAACAGCACATTGTACAATTATAAACAATATACAGTGCAGTATTTCACGTCTTTTTCCTCAATTTTCTATCCACTTTTCCATTGTTAAAAGCAAATGCTCTGGGGTCCGGTGATTTGCCCCCTGGAAATGTGCCCCAACCTGCCGCATGCCTTTTGAACATCGATAGCCTACTATCGTGTTCTTGCCAAGTGCGTCTTGAAAATCGTCCAAGAATGTTTTAATAAATAAAGTTAATATGGTTATAATTAAAATATATTATTACATACACAAACAAAGATCAGGAATCGATTTCTACAACGAAAAATCAAAAATACATAACTAAAATAAAAATGCGTTAGGCATACTGAAAGATGATCGAACCAAAATTGAAACCATGATTGAAAAATGGTTTATTAAATATAAAATTCTTCAAATAATTTTTTTGTATCTGTTAAGCGTTGTAATTTTAAAGATTTTATATGGTAGGGTGATTCAAATCGTGTGTAAAACAATTTAAGGAGATCAAGGTAAACATGGGTTCGAATTTGAACGCAAACTGAGATAGGCCTAGGGGCGGAAGTTTGCCCCAAACTTGAAAATCATCCAAGAATGTTTTAATAAAGAAAGTTAATATGGTTATAATTAAAATATATTATTACATACACAAAAAAAGATCAGGAATCGATTTCCACAACCAAAAATCAAAAATACATAACTAAACTAAAAATGCGTTAGGCATACTGAAAGATGATCGAAACAAAATTGAAACCAAGAACGAAAAATGGTTTATAAAATATAAAATTCTTCGAGACAGAAGATGATGTGGACGACATGTATGAAGAAGAATACGAAAATTTTTAATAACTTTTCGGAGAGTCTGATGAAGAAGATACTACTTTTGAAGGTTTCCCCACATAATGATGTTCTTATTATAAATTTATTGTTTTTGTAATAAAAAATTTTTTCCCTCAAGCGTTGCATTTTTTTCCTTTTTTGCCTCGGCTTATGCACGGGTCAAGGCGTTTTTCCACTTTTTGGGCTCAAAAACGGGGTCGGCCTATGCGCGGGTCGTCTTATACGTGAGTATATACGGTAACCTTCCTATTTCAATTGTTAGACATTGTTGATTCTACTTTGCAACAATGTTTAACAATTGAAATAGGAAGTTTAATTGAACATGCCCACTCCAACTTTCATAGGATAGAGTATAATAACCTTGAAAGACTAACCAAAGCCTCAATAGTCTGATCCCCTGCTAGAGTAAATTTCCAATTGATGAGATGGTTATTTGACATCCTCTATATCAAAAAGGTATATAGGATTGTTTATTAGCTAATCAGTCTGCAATAGTCGATGCAGAAGGTATTTGATGTGATGTCTACCATAGCATAATTCTGCACATTAAGATGGCTGGTGCTATTGCCCTGCATACTTCCTGCATCTGTTGTTGCAGATCCTCTTGTGAGATTGGCTTTGTCCTTGAGGTAGCCCCACAAGAAAAAAAATCTCACAAGAGGATCTGCAACAATGCAGGGAGTATGCAGGGCAATAGCACCAGCCATCTTTGTGTGCAGAATTATGCTATGGCTGATCTTGGGTGATTTTAAAGAGCAGATTTTGGAAAACTTTGTTTTGTTTGCAATTTGATACTGAACAAGTTAGTAACTGGACGTTTTTATCTATTTCTGAAGATTTAGAACAGCATTTCCCAAACTGGGGTTCGCGAAAACTTTTCCATAATGGCAGATTCCTATTATTGTATGCGTATTTGTAAGTCTTTTGAAAAATCTGTGGCTCGCGCAACTCGGGTCTTTGTGAAAGGGGTTCGCAACTCAAAATGTTCGTAAAAGGGGTTTGCAAGAAGAAAAAGTTTGCAAAACAATGATTTAGAAGATAAGATTTGCATTTCTCCTAATTGGCATAGTTAAAATGAATTTAGGTGTACCATCAGAAAGATTGCCTTCAACTTCCTATTCATTGCCTTTAGACTCTGTCCAACCAAAGAAAAACTATGTCAAGGTTGGGAAATTCAAAATTAGCCAGTCAGAGTAATTTAGGATCATTCGAGCAACTGCTTCTGGAAGATTATAAAGCGCTCTATAGCATTTGAATAAAAGCGTTTTCCCCCTCCACTGAAAGCTATTATTAGATGATGCCTAAGTTTCCACCCTACTTTTTCTTTTGTTGTGGAATTTAAATATCTAAGTATCCAACATAGGAGGCAGGTAACAGACTACTGACTTGTGGTGCATAAGAACTAACTGTATAAATTTATCGATGTGGTAGAACTAACTACATAAATAAATATTAAAAAAAATATATAAACCAGCTGATAGGATTAAGAAATGTTAGCAAGAAGTTCAGAAATCCGAATGTTAGCAGAGAATTTTATTTTATTTTTTATTTTTTTTAAACGTTTGCTGCAGAACTGTACTGTGACAAACCCCAATTTTGGACTAACTGCTATTGGTTGAAACCGAACAATACTTTCTGAAGAACGTAATGAATATGCAATGTGAGGCAATAGACACCATTTGATGGTTGACTTTTATTGGCTTAGAATAAGAGAAAAAAACAGACTTGAGAAATAAAAAATACGAATGAAGTTTTTTCCCTGGTCCTGCCAAGATGTCCATGGTTTCACTTTGACATCTGTTTACATTTGTGATTGTTAGTAGGCAATGAAATAGCTTTCATATTATTAAGTAGTGGAAGAATGGAGCTACCGGTACTTATTGGTTTCACAATGTTTGTCTGTTTTTTGAGGTAGAAGGTTGAAATTCAGAATGTAGCTTACTATGGGCATGTACATCGCTATTTAGTTTGGTTTTGATTGGCCCACTGGGGTCGGAGTTTTGGGGGTGGGAGTTAGAGGGAGCCAAAAGGTCTACGTGTATTTAGGTATACCGGATGAGGCATTTATCTCGAGACAACTGAATATCTCAGAAACTAAGCATTGTACGAAAAAATGTCCGAAATCAAAAGTGAATTATTTTGTGGGGGGAAATTCATTAGTTAAAAAATCCCCCCCCCCCTTGTGAGGGGGGGCTGGGGGGAGGGGGTAACTTTGAAATCTTGAATAGGAACCCTTATTTTTAATGGTATATAGGAGATAGAAGCCCTGAAAGTGTGGAACTTTTAAAGTTTTTAACCCAATTTTATCGATGAAGACAAAGAGATACAGAGTGGTTCTTTCAGACATTCCTATTCCACCTTTTAATGGTCTTTAAGAATCCGAAGTCTGAATTTCTAAAACCCATATTTTTCAATACACACACATAGACTCTGTCTCCATAGGACTGCTGCCCCCAAACATTTACTTGTGCTACCCATAGAACACGGGCTTAAAATGTGAGCTTATAGCGTAGCGGTCCAGAAAACCACCTCTTTAGTGACGGATAACACGGAATGTGCATAAGAAATTATACCAAAAGTATATGCTGCTAGTGTGTTAACATTTCGTTAAGTTTTATCTATATTTTCCGTAAGCATTAACGAATCCTGAATTAGTATGAGCTTTGGTATACTAAAATACACATATACCTAATTTTTTAACTAATGAATTTCCCCTGCGAAATAATTCATTTTTGATTTTGGATATTTTTTCATACAATGCTTACTTTCCGAGATATTCAGTTGTCTTAAGATAAATCCCTCACCCTATATAAAGGAGTGAAATTTTGTATGCAGATTCCTCTAGGCAAGATCTACATTATTATGAAGTTTGAACCAAATTGTCCCAATAGGATCAGAGTTGTGGGGGGTGGCATTCACTTGATCTTTAGAAGTATGACAATTTATGGCATGTGATCAGAAATGATGAGAAACGAAAGAAGATAGAGCTCTTTTTCATTTTCTAAATACTGCGTTCGAGAATATCAATTTTTTGATTATAAAAATGGGGAGTGGTTAAAAAGAGCAGATAAAAGGATAAAATAGATGATCTTACCGCTTCCGCTACTTTCCTAGACCTTCGTCGGAAGGATTGATATCTTGTTATTAATATCTTGTTATTCCTGTGCCTGACTAATAGGTATTAGGCCAAAGTTGGGGTTAGTCTCCTGCTTGTGCTATTTACTCAGTGCTTCCCTTCTTTCTAAGTCAGAAATTGAAATGTGGTAAATTTGAAAGGAAAATTTTGAATTTAAAACTTTATTGAAATTTTGAATCCAATGTATGTTTCTTTTATTTCATAAACTTTAGGTTAACATGATATTACGAGCCCAAGAAAATTCAGTTGAAGTTAGTAACCCAACTGCAGTGAAATCTTTTGATACTAATCAGCTTCCGTCCAACAATCCAATTGAAGATAGACTTGCCGAAGGCCGATGCAGATGGACGACAGGCATGCTCTTTGGAGTTTTTGATGGACATGCTGGAAGTGCATGTGCCGAAGTGATATCGAGGAGATTATTCAAATATATAGCAGCTTCGTTACTTCCTTTTGATCTCTTAGAAAAATATGCCAAATTGTTAAAAAATGCAGAATCTGAAGAATTAGTACAAATGTTTAATATGGAATGCACTTTTCCTAAAGAATTGGGTGAGCTTTATCATAAAAGTTTTTTACAATTTGTAGAGAAATTGCTAAAATCAAATAAGCATGACTTCATGATGGGAGAAGCATTAATGAAAGCGTTTCAGCAGTTAGATTGTGACATGTCTGTCGAAGCAAAAGAGAACTTTGGAAGCTCACGCCCCGATACTTTAGCCGTTGCATGTTCTGGAGCAGTGGCATGCGTAGCTCACGTAGATGGCCCTCATTTACACATTGCAAATGCAGGAGATTGTCAAGCAGTTTTAGGAATTTTGAATGAAAATAATATGTGGGTCCCAAAAGCTCTCTCGAAAGAACATAATTACGAGAATGCAGAAGAAGTCAAACGAATATTAAAGGAACATCCTTCAAATGAATCGCAGACTATTCTAAAACACGATCGACTTCTTGGCCAGTTAGCACCACTGAGAGCCTTTGGCGATTTTCGTTACAAATGGAAACTCGGTGAGCAAAAGGAAATATTAGTCCCACATTTTGGACATCAGGTTTTGCCTTTGAATTATTACACACCGCCATACTTAACTGCAACTCCTGAAGTTATATATCACCGGTTGATGCCGCGGGATAAATTTTTAGTGATAGCGTCCGACGGTCTTTGGGAACAGTTGTCTCACATTAAGGTTGTTCGTCTCATTGGCGAATACATGAGTGGTAAACAAACTTTGGATTTACTCAAGTTGCCAAATAAAAACATGAAACTTCGGGAGATCAGCGAATTACTCCAGCAGCGTAAAGAAGGAGTCAAAAACAAGCCCATAGATACAAACGCAGCAACTCATTTAATTAGAAACGCTCTAGGTGGAACAGAATATGGTATTGAGCACAGTATGGTATCGCAAATGTTGTGCGTTCCAGATGATGTTGTACGATTAATTAGGGATGACATTTCAATTATTATTATTTTCTTTGATAGTGACTATCTGCGACATTGTCCTGCCTAGGATCGATTAAATATAATGCAATTACTTAAAGCATACTTAAAAATGAGCGTGACCATAATTTAGTATCGTTATTGTATATATATATATGTGAAGGATTGTTAGGATTTAAAAAAAACTCTCATAGCAGAATAAGAAAAAAAATCATGATACTATCCGAGGAGTAAATTAGATATTTTTTTTTTAAATTTCATTACTTCTCTCGTATGCTAGTTAATTGCTAGTGTTCCATGTTTTGTACTTTCACGTAGTGCCAAGTTAATTTGATACCATAAAGTTTGAATAAATATTTTATTTTAGAATTGCAGCATAAAAACAAATCAAAGTGTATATTAAATGATGTTTATGTAAATTATCAGTAAAAAAAGATGTTATTTAATATTAGGCTATTTATTTTTATGAACAGCAAACTTGTTACTTGCTAGCAAAGTTATACAGTAATTAAGTCATCTCTATAATGTATTTTCATAGAGCTTAAAATGAGAATGAATTGATCCTTCTAATTTAAACATCTTAATTTCAAAATGAAAGCCAATAAGTGATAGAATAGCAAATAGCATGTAAATATATTAAACGTGAATGTTTTTGTCTTGTGGAGTTTCTCAGGGAGTTTGGTGATTTTTAAAATTTTCCTGACTAATAAGTTAGCTCAACAATAAATAATATTTGTTAATAATAATAATATAATAAATTATTGGTGTTCAGTAAAAATTTCTCATAATATTTATAATTTTGTTAATTTTTATTTTTTGTGTATATGAACATGAGCTTTTGCACATGTAAATAAATAAGGTAAGGCTAATGCATTGTTACATTTACGAGATGTCATATTTATTCAGATGCATTTTATTTATTGTGATTACAAATTGATCGTTAATTTAACTTTAACCATTTTGAATGGAAGAGCTAGTCAAATTTCAAATGATATTTGGATTAACACAGGGTGTATAAGATTAAGATCTTCAAGGAATTAGTGAAGTCACTATTTGTTTTTCTTTGTTTAAACTGTTATTGTAGGTACTATATTTTTTTAATTGTTGATTTTTATTATTTCTTTTTTCTTTTTTTTTATACCCTTGTTTAAAGTTATTGTGATTATACAGAATAGTTAATGACGAAGTAAATAAAATATATATTTTGAAATGTTAAGGTTTGTTCATCTCGTTTATTTTTTTCAGGGTTCGTACGTGGCCTTAAATTCCTGGAAAAGCTTGGAATTTTATTAAACAGTTTTGAAGGCCTGGAAAAGCTGGAAAAACAGTATAAAATTAGCTTTTTCCACTGGAATTTCTTTTACATATACTGGAAAATCTTATTCAAATTTCATTTCAGTATTAAAAACTCTGAAAATCTTCAGCACTAACATTGCGGGATGTTTAAATAAAAGTAGTGCTGAAGTCTGGTTTCATTGGCTGACTGAACCTTATGACTTCCATTTCCCATGGGACACGAAAACATAATTCTTAGAAACGACTTAATGAATCTTATAATGTCTGTCATAACGAAAAGCTGTATATAATTCACTCCATTGTTAAAGAAATGGAAAAACAAAACAAAAAAACAAAAACCCAAATACATGTCTGGAATCTAGCTGCACTGGTTGCGTGTAACCAGTACTATTGCATTGCAACCAGCACTTTAAAAATTATCATTTCTGTGACACCTCTCAGATTGTAAGTTAATTATGCATTGTATAGTGCAAGTTTAAAGTATCCGTAAGATTTAAAATGCCACTGATATTCCAAACGTTGCAACGGTAGCTGACTATGACTCTTGTTATAACATAAAAATATCGTGTTTTTTTTTTTCTTCTCTGAAAAATCAACCAGCACTCGCCCCTATTTTTAGCTAGATTCATGTATGTATGCTGTCATAATTCCTAGTCTGAAAAAGTTATAAAACTTTTCTGGAAAAGCCTGGAGAAAGCCTGGAATTTTAAGTTGAGCAATGCATACGAACCCTGTTTTTTTTACACAGGGTAAACTAAAACAATAGGGGCTAACGTCAGGGGTGATTTCTCACAAGAAAAGTAATAAAAAAATTTATATAAACGTACACAGACTGCTCAATTGAAAGTGGACACTTTTGATTTTACACTATATGATCACAAATATCCGGACACATGCACGCTTGCGCTCTAGCCACAATTTCATGGAAATCAATAGGGCGTTGCACATCCCTTTGCCCGAATCACAGCTTCCACCCTTCGGGGAAGACTTTCCACCAAATGTTGGTAGGTACTTTCCGGAATGTTCCTCCATTCCTCCCGAAGAGCGAGAATCAGTTCAGGTACAGAAGTTGGCCGATGTGATCTGGCCCGCAAGCGTTTTTCCAATTCATCCCACAGACTCTCTATAGGATTGAGGTCGGGACTTTGTGCCGGCCAACCCATTTCTTCGACCCCTGAGTCCGCAAACCACTGCTGTACACGCCTCGCTTTGTGGCACGGAGCATTGTCGTATTGGTAGAGAAATGGCCCGTTTCCGAAAAATTGCCACAACGTTGGAAGTGCACAGTTGTCCAAAACATTCAGATAACGGTCGGAGTTCATGATTCCTTGCACAGGAACGAGCTGGCCCAGTCCGTACCATGAAAATGAGCCCCACACCATGACTCCTCCTCCTCCGAACTTGACTGTGGGCTCTGTGCACTCAGGTAAGAAGCGTTCTCCAGGTATGCGCCAAACCCAAACTCGTCCATCGGATTGCCAGAATGTGTAGCGAGATTCGTCTGTCCACATTACACGTTTCCATTGGTCCATTGTCCAGTTTCTGTGGGCTTTGCACCACTCCAGACGTCGTTTGGCGTTGACCCTGCTGATGTGGGGCTTGTGGGCAGCAGCACGGCCATGGAATCCCATCGTGTGCAGTTCCCGACGAATTGTCATGGTACTGGCATCATTTGCAGAGGCGTTTCGAAACTCTGTGGCAATTTTTTCCGCCGAGGACTTCCGGTTGCTGCGGGTGACACGACGAAGCACTCGACGGTCTCTGTCCGTTAGTTTCTTGGGTCTACCGGTTCGTTGTTGAACTGTTGTTGATCCCCGGGTCTTCCATTTCATAATGACATCGCCTACTGTTGACTTGGGTATCTGAAGAAGGCTGGAAATGTCACGCACGGACTTGCCGCATAGGTGACATCCAACACTGGTTCCACGTTGGAACTCACTGAGCTCTGCCGAACGATCCATTCTTGCCAATGTCCAAGCAGAGTTGTGTCTGAAGGTGTGGGAAGCTATTTAAATGATGTGCAAGTCATTATCATGTGACATTGGGCCAATCGATGATCTGTGAGGGGTGTCCGGATATTTTTGATCATATAGTGTAGATGTTTCGTCAAATATCTAGAAAAATGCTTGACGAATTATCCTGAAACGTCAGGGGTGTAAAGAGCATGTTAGACCTCTTATATTTCAGAGAAGGTTTTGTCCTGAGGGCAAATGGGAGACCAGGAACAAATGGAAGAAAAAAATAATGTTTGGGATCGCCCTGTAAAAAATATTGCTTGAAATGGGTTGTAGCTCTAGTATCTACTTGTGTTCATTTGTATGAGAATAGCATGTATATTCATGGAGATATAAAGGTTTCTTTAAAAAAAAAAAATAATAAAAATTCGAAATATTTTTTTAGTTTTTTGGTCTATAACATACATGGTTTTCAACCCAATGCAATGCCATTTGCAGGGAACTTGAGAAACTACAGTAGAGACAACACTCTGCAATCAGAATATAAAAATATTAAATACATGTATTTGATGAAATGTGAGCATTTTTACTAAATAAAATCAATATGCCACCATAAGAAGTTGGTACTGGTGTCTGGTCCAAAAATAAAAATTTGGAGAAAACCCCTTATTTTATTTATTTTTGAGAGCAACTGAAATTCAACTCATTCTATCGACGATATCTTTCTGAATTTTCACAATATTTGCTTGGTCATTTAAATTGCTTTATACATTTGGTTAATAAATTATGCAAAAGACATTTTGGTAAAGCTTGTGCATGCGTAGTTAAACTAAATTTAGTAAAAATGCTTATATTTCACCATATATTTAATATTTTTCTATTCTGATTACAGAGTGTCGTCTCTACTTTAGTTTGTCAATTTCCTGAAAATGGCATTGTATTGGGTTGAAAACCTTGCATGTTATAAACAAAAAAATTTAAAAAATTTCTACCTTTTTTTTTTTTTATTTTTTTTAAAGAAACCTTTATATCTGTGCTATTCTCATACAAATAAGTAAAAGAAGTCTCATAAGCATATACTACAGCTACAACACATTTCAAGCTTTATTATACAGGGTGTTTCATAATTGGTGTCCCGTCCTTAGGTCCAAATAACGGCTCAAGGGGAACAGATTGGGGGAAAATGAATACTCATTATTTGGTTTTAATGTTCCCTAATTCAGAATAAAAACATTTTGCCTCCCTGGGGGTGAAGGGGTAAATTTTGAAAATTTTAATTTTGTAGGAATAGGGGTTAGACCCCATGTGTTATTTAGAAAGTTGTAGAGCATCATGTAAACTGTGGGTTTAGCAAAAAACCCGGTGAAAAAATCTCATGCCCTGCCCCCTTTATCGAGTGGGTAAAGTGAAAGGTATGGCTAGCCGATGTGGACAAAAACCATACATATTAGAAAACAGTAGGGCCTACATTTGGAAAATTAATGAGAATGAATGAGTCGTTACCCTGAAAAGCTAATAAACTCGACCGGGCTTTTCCCCCCAGGAAAAACATTATGAAATTTGAATGAGTTTTCTAATGAGTTCTTCTGTTTTTGTCTACATTAGCTAGCCATACCTTTCACTTTACCCACTTGATAAAGGGCAGGGGATGAGATTTTTTCACTGGGTTTTTTACTAAACCCACATTTTACATGACGCTCTATAACTTTCTAAATAACACATGAGGTCTAACCCCTACCCCTACAAAATTAAAATTTTCAAAATTTACCCCTTCACCCCCAGGGACGCAAAATGTTTTTATTCTGAATTAGGGGACATTAAAACCAAATAATCAGTATTCATTTTCCCCCCAATCTGTTCCCCTTGAGCTGTTATTTGGACCTAAAGACGGGACACCAATTATACAGGGTGATCCCAAACGTTACTTTTTTGTTCCATTTGTTGCCCTATTTGTCTTCGGGACAAACCTTCACTGAAATATGAGGTTTAACATGCTCTTTACACCCCTGAAGTTTCAGGATAATTCATCAAGTATTTTTCTAGATATTCGAAAAAAACATCTAAAATCGAAAGTGTCCACTTTTAATTGAGCAGTCACTGCAGTGTATGTTCAGAAATGACAATGTTATGGATGGCATCATGCCCCAACAACAATGTGGAGGTTCTCTTTGAATGTCCCCCACAACAATCTCCGACATACCATCAAGTTCATAGCTCGGCTGTATCAACTTCTCAGGCTTTTTCATGGACCCTTTCAAGTCAATTGCACGTGGCCATCAACAATGAATATCTGTCACGTATATTTTGTTTGTTACGCAGTGGAAGATTGTGAACAGAGAAGATGGTCTAGTTAAGTTATTAATGTTTATTTGACATCTAAGTTAATACAGTTGTTTATAGAATAAATAAAATAAATAATGCCATTAAATAAAAGTAAAACAAAATTGATAACTGAAATGTAATTTCGGGCATTTCAGTGCACGCCATCCATCCATCCATGAATGAATGTGAAACACAAACACACACCATTTCTCCAGGTGCAATGTAATGTCGAAAAATTTAATTGGTATTATCTTGAGAGTTATATTAATCCATTAATTTCTTGGACTTATTACAACTGAATTAGTATTAAATTAGTCTTTCTAGGTTCTAATGAACTTGTTTCAAAAGGGACTACCATATATTAAAGACACGCACTCCTCCATGACGTTAGGTTGGAAATCACGAAGCCCATTGTGAGATCACTTTTGAGGGCAAACACAGTACATGTATAGCAGAACTTAAATTTTTCACATTTTCTGCATCTAGAAGGGGTGCTAAGAGGCTTTAGTCCTTTCCTTCTAAGATTAAAATTTTTCTTCAGTATCTTTAGATAATTTAGTTTGGTAGGTTTGTCAGTTCAAGAAATCGGTTAGACAGCTTTGAGAATATAGAAATCTATAAAAAAGGATACTAAAAATTGCTGAATGTGGACAAACGGCCAATCTCAGTGTCAATCGGTGCTTTATTGGATTGATCTTTTATCTTTTTAATTTACTGGTATTTATTTTTTAATTTTTTTTATTTATTTGTTACTACCAGAGGATCCGGTGTTGCCCGAGATAATTACACTTGTAGGTAAACAGAACAATCTCAAAAAGTTAAATTATAAATCCAAATTAGTTAAATAATAACTCAATCAATACAACACAGAACGAAGGGACTATCCATTCTACCAAAAATCCGAAAAACAGGAATTATAGGTGATATATCAGGATTTTATTTAAACTCTTCTTGACTTGCCTTAGATTAAAACAATGTCCATCTTCATCACTAAGGAATATCACTGGATACTTAGGACCCCACTTTTTCTTGCCCTTGACGTAGAAGCTCATATACCCTCTGTTGGGAACTCCCGTTGTTTAGATGTTTCCAATGCCCATATAGCTTTTTCTGTTTTAGCTGCCCCCTAAAAAATCTTCATGTCTTGAAACAAAACTTGGCCACTCATCACTTTGTGTAGTCTAGCGGTCGCCGATTCTTCTATTGACATGGTTACCATTTGCTCAATACAGCACGGAGCTAAAGGAGTGCTTCCTCTGTCGTCTTTGCACTCTTTCTCAATAGTCTGCTGACTCTCCATTATCTCCAGTTACTGATCATTTTTAAAGATTTTTCAAGAAATTATTAAGTACTAAGAACTCTTAATTCCAAGAAAAGCCTGAATAACAGGAATTTTATGCATTGTTTTAAAAATTGAACCTTATCTATATTGCATAAACTTTGCCTTGCATTGCTGATCATGAGTTCTTTCTCATTAATATGCCTTGCCATAACCATGAATATCGATTTTTTTATCAATAATTATTATTTTTTTGAAACCTGAGATAAACAGTGACCTTTCTCATGTTTTGAAGGTCAAGTATGCAAATTATCAATAAAACTGTAGATTTGTATAAGAAACAAACAAACAAACATCCTTCTTTATATAAGGTCCGACACACAAAATTAGAAACATGACATTATTGTAGTGTTTCGAGTGTAATTTATTTTTAAAACAGCTCGTAACATGAATAATAATAAGAAATGAACTATAGTGAAATTATGACACACTTTTAATTAAATATTTTTGTAATTAAAGATGTGGTCTGTCACTTTTTGAATCCGGAACGTACTTTCTTGTCACAAAATATTAGAAACACTAAAGAAATAATAGCTATGCAAATTGGAAAACACTTTGGGCAAGATCATTTTACTTGAAGGGGTAGAGCAGGTTTATGTCATTCAGGAAATAAGACAATTTGTTTCACAGCTTTGTTGATATTTGCAATGGGGCGCAATAAGGGCCTAACTGCTCGTGAGAAGGCCATGATTGATGCTTGGCTATAGAAAATATTCCAGCTGCAGAGATGCACGTCGACTGGACAGAGGAAGGTCCACGATTTCAAAGTTCTTGAACGGTCAACGAAGTGCGGATGGAAAATCCAATTCTGGACGAAAATCTGTAGCAACATCTCGAGAATAGACAACAAATTTTTCATTTAGCCACGACAAAGAACCTGTCAAGTCGTCAAATTGCAGCGGAATTAGATAATCAGATGTCAAGGATGACTGTTCTTCGAGTATTGAATCAAAGTGGTAATGCAAAATACAAGAAAATGAAGCCACAACCAAAGCTTCAGCAGAGACATATTGAAGCAAGATTGAGGTGGGCAGAAGCGCACATATCATGGGACAGAGAATGGAAATCTGTTATATTTACTGAAGAAAAGAAATTTAATCTTGATGGTCTGGATGGACTAAAGTGTTATTGGCATGATCTAAGAAAAGAAGAGCATGTCTTTTCCAAACGACTCCAAGTAGGAGGATCGGTGATAGTGTGGGGCGGATTTGCATTTGAAGGAAAAACACCACTGGCCATTATAAGTGGAAGGATGGACTCCAAAAAGTACCAACCGATGCTGGAAATCAACATAATACCATATACAAGAATTGGGGGACAAAATGCAATATTCCAACAAGATAATGCTGCCGTGCATTATCCACAGAGAATGGTTCAGAAACAAAAATGTGCCACTTCTGGAATGGCCAGCGATCAGTCCTGACCTGAACCCTATCGAAAATCTCTGGAGAATGATGGCTAGGACTGTGTACAAAAATGGACATCAGTTCACGTCAACTAGTGAATTGCAAGAAGCAATCCTCAAAGCATGCGATGAAATCTGACAAAATAATAGAAACCCTCCAAAACCTAATTGTCAGTATGAAAAGCAGAATATGCAAGTTGTTAAAGAAAAATTTTATTGGTCATTGTATTTAAGTTTATGTAAAAGTTTCTATTATTTAGTGACAGAAAACTTGCTCTAGATTGTAAAAGAGATCAATCATATCTTTAATTAACCAAATGTTTAGTTGAAATACATGATATAATTTCATTCCACTTCTTTTTTCGTTATTATTCATGTTACGAGCTGTTTTAAAAATAAATAACACTCGAAACACTACAATAATGTCATGTTTCTAATTTTGTGTGTCGGACCTTATATAGATTTTATTTTTATTTATTAACTTACTTTCTGTCTTCTATTTGATCATTTTTTCACCTTTAATTTTATTATTATTATTAGTAGTATTATTGTTGTTATTATTATTATTTTCCTTACTGGCAACATCTTCTCCCTGGGCTTGCTCTTATTTCACTGGCCCATTTTTATCTTTAGGTGTTTTTACCTCTTAATGCACAAATCAGATACTGTACAGCCTTGCACCCAGTTCACGCAACGAGAATTTCCCCTACCCAACCATCAGAAAGTTTGATGAACGCACAATGGAGTGTCTGCAATGGCCCAATTGGTAGAGGCGTCATGCGTGATACACATGGCTCCTGGTTCAAATCTAGGTCACAGAATATTTCCTTCCATTCTTTAAAATAATATCATTACTTGATGTATGGAGAATTAGCTCCAGTACTTAATTATTATTTCTTACATGTGTTCATCAAACTTTCTATGGTTGATAGGGAAATTTCCGATCTGCCAACCGGATGCCGGCCTACCATTAGGTTTTCCATCTGACAAATTGGTGGTCTTTAAGACACTTAGTGACAGCAAGGCTATACAATGTCTACTGCAGCCCAATTGGTACAGGCATCGAGCGTGATACTTGTAGTTCCTGGTATGAATCCAGGTCACAGGATTTTTCCTTCCATTTTTTCAAATACAGTAATGTCATTTCCAAAATACTTATCCAATATTTTTAATTTCTCCTTGTGGATTAGAGGCTTTCACTTTAATTGAAACTTGGGAGAGTTACCTTTCATGTTATTTTGCTGTTTGTGAAATAAATTCATTATAAACATTCGTTTGTATGTTTTCTTTATGTACCTTTCATTTTGAAATACCCTTTACAGCCTGTTTCCTATTTTAGGGGATAGGTGAACACTCAAGCTTACACTTAGAAGTTTACAATAAAATTTCACACACATGTTTAATATCATGTTACATTATATTCTTTGTGTACTTTGAAACAAACGAATGTATAATTTTAGATTTAAAGAAAAAAAAGAAAACTGGCAGGTAACGAGATTTTTAGGGAAAACACTTGTTTCCTATTTAGTGGACACTTATTTCAATGTGAACATAAACAATCAGAAATTACAAATGAAGTCAAAGGTTGGTTCCATTATGCTCTGAGGGAGAATGTACATATACTGCTTGATAAAAAGCTACAAGATCACAAAATGGCAACAAAACATGAGCTGTCTGATGAAGAAAAAGGCAAAATTTCTGCATTAAGAGAATGTGGCAAGTCGATTCCTGAAATTGTTTTTGAAAGCAGGCACCTCAAAATCAGCAGCAAAGAAGCGTGGACCTAAACTTAAGTGGACTAAACTCCGTGACAAAAGAGTGATCCATGTGGGAGATAAGTCGAACAGGACACTCTGCATCCAAAATTGCCATGAATTGGACTCTTCCGGTGAAACGAAAAGCTCTTGGAAAGTGTTAGCATCTACCGAGAACACAAAATATACCAAAAAAATGTCTAAACTACCTTAAACAGCTTTGCATAGAGAGGAACATCTACATTAGGCCAAAGATCACATGACTTGGGATGGTGAATGGATGGAGGTGCTGTTTACGGACGAAAAAATGTTCAATCTGGATGGATCCGGCGGGTTACAATGTTACTGGCATGATATTCACAAAGACAAGTAGTGTTATTCAACCAGAGTTCCGTGGTGGTTCTATTATGATATGGGGAGGTTTTGGGTTTATTGGAACAACTCTCGCTTTCATCACATCTAAAATGAGCTCGAAAACGTATCAGGAAGTCTTAGGAGACTCTGTCTTGACCTATGCACCTGAAATCTACAGTAATTCTTGGATTCCGCAGCAGGATAATACACCCTGTATTTGCTCCACTGCCACAAACAGTGGGTAGCATCCAAAAAAGTCAACCTGATGATGTGGCCACCAAGGAGTCTGGATTTTAATCCAATTGAGAACATGTGGGAGATAACTGTACGAAAAGTCTATGAAGCTGGCCAGCAGTATGACACAGTCATAGAAGGTTGGTATGACTTGAATCCAGAGGTGATCCAAAATCTTGCAAACACTATGAAGGACAGAGTGTTTAAGGTTATTCTGAAAAATGGAGGATCGATTTATTATTAGTTTGTTATTTTAGTTAAACAATCAACCTGTCTATTAAATAGGAAACAAGTGTTTTCTTTAAATCTAAATCTAAAATCTAATCTAAAATTATACATTTGTTTGTTTCAAATACACTGTGAATATAATGCAACATGATATTAAGCATGTGTGTGAAATTTTATTGTAAACTTCTAAGTGTAAGCTTGAGTGTTCACCTGTACACTAAATAGGAAACAGACCGTATATCCCAAGACAAACAGTATTTCTCATGTGTTTAATTTCATACACCTTCTAAACTCCTCTTAACCAGATCTACCAATTAATATTTATCCAAGCCCCACATGTTGAAGGAAGTTCTGCTAAAAGTGCAGCTGTCTAAAGTGAAATTATAATAATAACAGGAAATGGTTTTAGGAGGAAATTTTCTATATCTAAATATGTGAAATTCCTGTTTATGGTCAACATTTTAAATTTGTTTTTCACTTATAATTTTTTAGCACGTACTTTTTCAAGGATCCATAGCATATTTCCTTTTTAATATTATGACTGCATTAACTTAATATAAAATAAATTTTATTAGCCATTAATAATTTACATTAAGTATCGTTTTCTCATTCGTCAATACTGCCTGGTATGGTCATCTTTGCTGGTTTTCCATTAACCTATCAAACAGAAATACACACTATCCTTTTAATATGTCTATTAAACAATATTAAATACATGTACATAATTTATGAATTAAAGGAACACACATACTGTTTGAAATGATCCATTTGACATTGTAGAGGTAAAGACCGGGGCATAATTGGATACAAATTTAGGTTCATTGGAAATATCATTTAAGCTCTTTTTCTGGTGCATTTTTTGTATTTGTCCTGGTTGTGCGCCTTTAAAAGATTTCCACTCCCCAATATCCACAACTGATCCATTGGGAGAACAATCTGATGGCTGGAGAGAAGCTCGCTTCCTAATTCGAACTAAACTTTCAATTGTGCCGTCTAATGTATTTTCATGATGAAAAGATTTGTAAGTTGGATGCAGATACATCACTCCTTTCTGTAAAATGTAAACATGGATTTAAAATGCTTTAAGATTCAAAATATTGTAAAATTATTGAATTACACAGGGTAAGCATAAAGTTAACAGAACTTGAACCCCTGATAACAGAAAACTATGCTATGCTAGATAGAAACAGTTAATCCTCAGAGGTTTTTTTTTTTTTTTTTTTTTTTTAATGCCAGTGCAACGCAGTATCAATACGATGGAGAAAGTCCAGTATGTCTTATGGTATCTTGAAACGAGTTGGCTAGTTACATTTGAACTATCCAGGTGATATTATGGATAAAGTCTGGCACATTAAAAGCCTCAAAGGAACTGATGGTGTAATGACCTTAAATTAACTGGCAGTCAAATGTGAATGAAGAGACTGTTGACCTTGCATGGTGTATAATAGCCTCAGAAATCAACGCCTTGCCTTAAATAAACCTTGCATATCTCAGAGCATATTAGTTACAGTTTTGCATAAAGATCATTTTCATGGGTAAAATGCAAATTGTTAAAGCACTGGAGTCATACAACTAACAAGGAAACATTACATAGGGATCTTGATGAAATTTTGTGAATGTATAGTTTATGATGCATATAATTCATTACAAAAAAGAAAAGTTTCCAAAATGTGTATTGAAGTTTATGGAGGCCTTTACAGTACATAACAGAAGAAAACCAGATTTCCTGAGTGGTTTTGCCATTTATTCCAGGGTTTCACATTTACCCTTGATAAAGCCTGGAATTAACAGCAAAACCAGTCAGGAAATCTTGTGTTTTCTTTCGTAATGTACTGTAAGGCTTCCATAAACTTCATTAAGACGTGTAAGAATTTGGGAACGTTTGATATCCAAATTTAGAATTTATATTTAAATTAATTACTGGTATGTAAATTAATCAATTATTATTTGCATTCGTATTTGTTTATTGGAATTCAGAATTTAAGATTTTATAAAGTTTTGGAAGGATTTAACTTAGATTAGAATTAAATAAAGTTTATTATTTACTGTAAATCTTTTACTAAAATGCGAATAATTTTGGCCTAAAAAAAAGCACCT
This sequence comes from Rhysida immarginata, assembly GCA_023313115.1. Lineage (NCBI taxonomy): Eukaryota > Metazoa > Arthropoda > Chilopoda > Scolopendromorpha > Scolopendridae > Rhysida > Rhysida immarginata. Next base: position 673,516 of record JAHWFO010042109.1, on the reverse strand, counting down.
AAATTTGTTGGACCATATTATACAAAAGGATTAATATCAGCCCTGCAATGACGACTGCGGCCAAAGGAGGTTTTGTCTGGAGGGAATTTTGTTCTGATGAAATTACCGTGTAATATACATTAATTTTGCATATTTTCATTGTAATAACTGTCACCAATTTACTTTTTGATGGCAAAAATCCCCATCTGGAAGTCATTTCCGCCATCTTGGCTTGGTAAAAGTTGCCAACTTGTGGAATTTCCTGACTTGTAGAATACCGACTTGCAGAGAGACGACTGTATTGGCACGTTCATCTGATCAGAAGAGAATACATCCCCAAAATATGCAATTTTAACAACAGTACTCCTTAATATCTCTTCGACAATACACATTTTGGAAAATTTTGTCTTGAATTATGTGCATCATAAACTATACATACATAAAATTTCATTTGTGCAATTATACAGGGTGATTCTAAAATGGTAAATCAAAAGTACCTAGCGCTGTTCTGTGGGTCAAAATGAACATAAAGTTCCTCATGCAAAATGTTGAAATCCCAACCCTTATACCCCCTAAACACCTCATGAAGTTTGTTAAAACCTTGCAAAATTTTGCTGAATGTGGGACGGGTGTTGCAGATTATTATGCAGAATCCTCCAAACCATTGGCTGATAACTCACGAGCTACTGTGTGAGTACTCGTCAAAGGGTCCTCGACCACATTGTCAAGAACTTGATCCAGTATAGCAAGCTGCAGGGCTGGATGTCCACGATCACTTGAAGGAGGATGAACAGTTCCAAATTCCCTCATATTACGATCAAGTCGTAGAAAAACACCATATTCTGGATGGTGATGATGTAGGAAACACCATCGATATTGTCGAACTGCTACATTTCTTGGGAAGATGACGAAGGTTTTAACAAACTTCACAGGGTGTTTAGGGTATAAGGGTTGAGATTTTGACATTTTGCATGAGGAACTTTTTGTTCATTTTGATCCACAGAACACTGCTAGGTACGTTTGATTCACCATTTTAGAATGCACCTACTCCTACGAGGGAGTTTTGCGCCATCCCGGTAAATATCGACTGCTACGAGATGACAGTAGCAGCGGGGACCGACGGCTTAACGTGCCCTCCGAAGCACGGGGGGTTTCATGATGGAAGAGCCGCTGGCGGACAAACAAACCAGTGGCTGTACCAACTGCTGGAAAACCAGCTATGGTCACTTGGCAAAATGGGTCAGACTAAAGTCCTCCAACAGCCGTGCCCCAAATAGCTGTCCCGCCAGCAGTGGCCCTCAAGCCCTGGCCGTCACCCAGCCAGCAGCTGGCCGCGCCTGAAGTTGCTGAACTCCATCGATTGGCAAGCCAACCGACGAGACAACCAGGCCACGGCCACCCCCAGAATCACCCTGTACAGTGTTGGACAAAACTTTGGCCGAATGGAACTTTTCATTTTTTTTTATTTTAACACTTCTTAAATTTTGAAAAACTAATCAGTTTGGTACAATATAAATAAATAAACATTTGCTCTACAATAATTATGAAAAAAAAATACAAATCTTAGTTATTATAAAAAAAATATCAAAATCATGATGGACATAACTTTGGCCGACTTGTT
>JAHWFO010042109.1:619688-671516 GCA_023313115.1 Rhysida immarginata | reverse complement strand
TTTTTATGTTGTTTTGTGACACGTAAAACAAGTCGGCCAAAGTTATGTCCATCATGATTTTGATATTTTTTTTTATAATAACTAAGATTTGTATTTTTTTCATAATTATTGTGGAGCAAATGTTTATTTATTTATATTGTACCAAACTGATTAGTTTTTCAAAATTTAAGAAGTGTTAAAATAAAAAAAAGATGAAAAGTTTCATTCGGCCAAAGTTTTGTCCAACACTGTATAATGCTTCCTTGTAAGCCCAATGTGCTGCTTTTGCTAAGGAGTGTCTAGAAGAAATTGATGAAGACAATAATCATCTTAAATGAACCTACTATTCACACCATCTCTCTCTCTCTTTATGTGCCGTCTCCTGTCAGAGGTTGGTGGCCAATTGGTATTGGTGAACTAAGAATAATGCGGTGGTTTTCTGTTCTCTTCCGCATGATTAGTAAGGGACAAATATAACATCCATGATGCAGCGGGATTCGAACCTGCAATCCGAGGATTTCGAGAACTACTGAAGCCTGCGCCCCAGCGCTCTCGGTCACTGGGGCCAGGATTCACACCATAGGGAAGTTAAATAGAAATGTCTGTATTTGGGGGTTAGAGAATCTGTGTCCGGATAAGTGGCATTAAGTCAAGACCATTGACTGTAGATGTTGAACTCCACCAAGAGTGTGTATTGTCACCCCTCTTGTTCATTATCTTTATGGACTGGATAGACAGAGACAGCTAAGGTGATGAGTGTGTTTGGATGGACGACTGCATGGTGGAGAGATTGCTCTTTGCTGACGACCTTGCCCTCCTTGGTTCTTCTCGTACCAACCTTCAGCATGCACTAGACCTGTTTGCAGCCAAATGTGAAGAGGCTGGGATGAAGATGAGTGTGGCTAAGACTCAGGTTCTGGTCCTTTCAAGACAGCCTGCTTAGTGCGCTCTCCATGTTAGGGGAGCCCCATTGAGACAGGTGGAGAAGATCAAGTATCTTGGGATTGCATTCAGAGTGATGGACGGCAGGATAAAGAATTGAATGCTAGGATGGGTGCAGCAAGCTGTGTCAGACGTGAACTGTGGTGATCGGCTGTAATGAAACGTGAGCTGGGAAACAAAGCCAAGCTCTCAGTTTTCAAATCTATCTTTGTCCCCATTCTCACCTATGGTCATGAGTTGCGATCTTGGGTACAAGTAGCCGAAATGAGATTTCTGAGAGGCGTGGCAGATGTCCACAGCAGCACAATAAGGGAGTCTTTAAGTGTTGAGCTGCTATTTCTCTGTATTGAGAGATCTCAGTTGTGCTGGTATGGCCACGTGATACGGAAGCTGCAAACTGGTCTTCCTAGGCACTTGTTATTTTCCAAGCTGGTGGGTAAGAGATCAAGCTGTCGACCTAGAACCAGGTGGCTAGAATCTGCATGGAGAATCTGGGTTCGAGTCGCTTAGGAGAATCTGCATGGAGGACATGCACCTGATGGCGGAATATTGCAATCGCTGGAGATCCTCCATAGGGTTGCTGCTCCCAATACCCTAATGGATAAGTGGGTTTGAAAAGTAAATACATAAGTAAATATACTATGTCTGTACCTGGCATAATTTTTGTGTAATAAGTATTTGAAATCAGGAAAAGACTTTACACTTGTCCTACATTAATCATTCTTATACAGAGATTTTATATTCATGATTAAAAAAGTGCAGTAGAGTAATAGAGAGCATTTGTAGCAGCTCAGATTAGATTAATTGTCCTCCTCCCCCTCCCTCATCCTGGTGTCAGAATTACTGCACATATTCTAAAACAATAACAGCTATGCTACTTTCCAGGGTTACGTATAAATTAAAAAGAGAAAATTTAACAAATGCTTGCCACTTTCCATGATCACAGTAGAGCAGAGCTCCATAAGAACCATTGCATGTGTAATACAGCTGCTGCATGGATGTTCATCTTCCTTCTGCCGGCTAGGTGACCAAGAGGGCTAGGATGTAGGCTTTCTAGTTCTCGAGTCCACCTGGTCGTGGGTTTGAATCCCGCCATGGGCATGGATGTTTGTGTTTGTCCCGGGCTATGTACAGATATAACTTGTGTAAATAGGCGCAAAATGACCTTAGTAGTCGATGCCAAAAGTTCTAATAATAAACCAATCATCTTCCTTCTCTAAAACACAGCATAATATCTACCATTTCATTGACAGGATATTGAGCCATGGTTTACTTTTTTGGCTTGTGAATATAGAGAACATGGCTGATAAACAGTAGTAATCAAAATGCTGAGAGTGATCTATATTAGTTCAGCTGTTGTTATTCAAAATGAATTGCACAACATTAAAACAAGACAATATGTGCCCTTTTAGTGCCTCTACAAATATAAAGTCTGTAATCAAATTTGTCCCATACTTGCCACTGAAACAGGGACAGGTATTTCCGAGATTATATTTTACTGTCCTTGCCACAATACTCTTTTGATGATAAAAAAAAATGATGTGTCAAGAGCTAGCTTGATGGTTATAAAGATGAGATATCTGTACTCTGTACATTCATCAATCGCTGTTATCAGAGGTAAAATGAGTGATTTATCAAATCTGCAAAAGGGGATGACCATTGGCTTTTAGAAAACAGTACATTCAGAGATCATTTAAGAAGATCCCTGATTAAGATTTGCAGTAATCTGATGCACTGTTGCCCTTCTGTGTTGTCTTGTACCAGCTTTGCCACTCTCCGTTTTGCTCGAACATTGACTAGTTGTTGATGTCCATAACTCGCACGTTCAGATCCAGTTTTCTGGCTGACAGTCCAGTCTTTAAACACTTTAACAATGGCTGCTCTTGATCATTTATGAATGCAGCTGTTTTGCTGATACTTGCTCCATGGCTCTGAGCACCAGCAATCATCCCACATTCAAAGGCTGTTAAATCATGTCTTTACCCTTATCTTCAGAAACAAATCAATTCTACTGTCATGGTAAACAACCTGCTTCCCTATTTATAATGGTCTGGCCTTCTAGCAACTTCAGCATGAACCTTAGTTGATTTGCCTAAAAATGTCAGGTGGTCATAATAATCTGGCCAGTCAGTTTATAATATAAGGATGTATTGTTTTATCAGACCTCTCTTCTAATTACGGTATTATTCAGTAATACGAGGAGTTTATGATAATAATTGGTAATGCAAGCTCATTCCTGAAACCTTATTTCAATACAGTGTATACCTTAAATATAATTTGTTGTACTAAAATATCATCGGCCTCAGTGGCTCAGTGGTTGCGTGATCACCTCTGATGCCCAAGTATGCGGGTTCGATCCCGGCTGAGGACGATGAGGACTTTTCAGGGGGAAATCCTAGATCACGCACTTCCTTTGGAAGGGAAGTAAAGCCGTTGCTCCCGTGTAGTCGTTTGCCGGCTGCATGTTAAAAAACCCTTGCGAGGCAAATTTGCGGCCCCTATAACGCTGTCCTGATAACCATAGTAGTTGAAAGGCAAGTTAATACTAAACAAACCAAACCAACTAAAATATCCTTTATCCTAAAGACATAAGCATACCCCTATCATCACTGTGATATACAAGGTTAATGCATAAGATTTGTCCCGTTATGTTTGGCATGGCAAAGCGAAAAAATGGGATGAACTTATGCATCAAGCTGAAATCAGTAATTTACAGGAGGGAAAATTGTTTCACCATAATACAAATAAACATGATTGTTTTTCTTTTTAAATGATTTCACCTTAAAGGGTAGAATCTTGTCATGCTGCTTCTTGGTCTTCTTATAAATAGCAAATCCAATAACAATAACAATAAATAAAAGAACTGCAAAGACAATGCCTAAGATGACGGCCAGGCTTAGTGTTTTATTTTCAGTTCCTATAATTTATTAGAGAAAAATTTTACCATTAAAATAATTCAACAATTTTGATATCGGTAAAGATATAATAGGAATAATAAAAATCAATAACCTATTTTTATCGGCTCTACTTCAATTCTAACTAGTTGTTTTGGAATTTCAAGCTTATTTTCGTTTATGTCCTTGATGTTCAATTTTCCATCATTGATATACTCTTGAAGTTTTTTTAAGACTTCTTCCCCATCAACGTTGACCTTTTCATCTTCGGAGTTCACTACCACTTTCAAAGTGACTTTTATGCTCCCTACAAAGAAACTACACTTTAATTCCAGTTCCAATAAATATTAAGCTATTAAAACAATAGCAACAATCTTGAAAGTTTAAATAATAAACTGCACGTTTCTGGTGACGTTAAAAGCACAAAGACGGAAGTTTAGAGTGCACAGAAAAGGACATACCTGAGTCCTCGTTGAAGGGAAGAATGCTCTTCACTTTTTTAGAAAAATTCCCAACAGACTGGGAGTGAATATCTGGATCTTGGTCATATTCTGGTGATACATATATAGATATGTAGGGAGAGATATAAGATGTGCCAACAGTGAATTAACACACCCTAACACACTGGTTTTCAAAGTTTTTAGTGATGAAGTGATAAGATAGAAAAGATGTGTAAAGATCTGAAAGACCTCACTAAGATTTTGTATGTAAGAAAATAAAATTTCCAAAAAATATATTTAGGTATATAAGTTTTAAAAAAAAAATTGTTATTACTTGATAAATAAGTAAAAAAAAAAATTGAGTATCTGAAAAAGCAGTCAATTCAACGACTTACTAATTTTCAAGTAATTTACTTACTAGAGATTCAAATATGCATGTGTTAAAAAATAGTATGGCAATAAAATATGAAAAATGCTTTTAACTTTACTGAAAGCTGTAAAAATTGTTAAATTCATGCAGAAAAAAATTTTCTACTTTCATTTTTCATGGTATTTTCTACATTGGAATTTGTGCTCTAAAGTATTTGCCAAATATTTTTAACTTTAAATTTTTTATTACTGTAATTTTCAGAATATATTATGCACCCGTGTATAATACGCATCTACTTTTTTCTATCGACTTTTGAAAAAATTCCCATGTATAATACGTATCCGTGTATTATGCACACACAGTGCATTGCAAACAAAACAAATGAACATATTACTAAATAAAAATTATTAATTGCATTATGTATTTCATTCCATAAAAATCAGAATCATCAGTATCCAAACAAAATAGTTCCAAAATATCAGTTCTTTGTTAGGCCTCATTACCCCTTGCTCATCTTCCTCATCTTCCTGAATCATCCACTGGAGTAATCCCTGCTTTCATAAAAACATTTTTGATTGTGCTTATTTACTGTAATTTACCACAGCCTAACTATTAAAGAAGTGAACATATTGATGTGTGCGACCTAACCAAAGGTGACGCCAAACTAGCGGGTTTTATGCGGAATAAACTTGTCAAACCTACCATTATTTAATGCTGCAAAGAACGTTCATGTGATTCTAGGGTCTTTTAATGTTTATGAGCATGATTTTTTTCGTGGAAAAACATCTTATGTTCTTAAATCTTAATTTTAAAATTCCTTGTTCTTTGTGGCTTTCGTCCGGTTGCATTTTGTCCAGGAAAAGTCAGGGATTTTCGAGAGCGAACAGGGAAAGTTTCAGTGAGTGGCTAATTTTAGTGATTGGTCTTGACCGATCAGACTACATACCAGGTAAGTATCATAATACTCGACACCCGTTGGTGTATCATCGCAATAGTGGGGGATATATAAGGGGTTGCCAGTCAGTATGGTTTCAATTTCGACTATCTACATCAGAACTCTCGAATACGTGACAACCGCTACCGACTATCCAGGACAGTGACTGTTCAGTTGAATTTGTAAGTATCCCATTCCGTATTTCCCTAAATGCCATTGTGGCTAGTGTCTGTTATTTTTTTAATTTTCATTTTATTTATACACATGATAATAAAATTTGCAGTATATTTTTAATACAGTATCAAAAAGTTTTATTTCAAATTTGACTCTAAGATATTAGTTAAGGATTCTAATTATTCAAATTCTAAAGCTGTATGTTATATTATTATCTACCTGTATATTTTATTATTTCTAGAATAAAATGATACATGACACTAAAATTGCAACATATTTCGTTATTTTGTTAAAGTGAATTAGGATAGATAACGGGAAGGGGGGTGGCGGCCTAACCAATGCTGCGGCCAAACTAGCGAGTTTTTTTTTCGAAAAGTTTGGATTTTAGCACTGCAGCCTATCCATTGCCGCAGCCTATTTACCGTAAATTATGGTAACTCTCTGACAAGCAGTATTCACCTATTAATTAAAACAAAATAAAAGCAAAAAAAAAATAATACAGTTGAACCCTGATAATTCGAATCTTTGGCATACCAGAAAAAATTTGAGTTATCCAGTTCTCAAGTTTGTAGAGGCTACATAGCAACTACGAAGACTACATGGCTACCCACAATGTTTCTATAAATTCGAAATGCGAAATCTGCTTCAATGCGGTTTTCGGATGGCTTTCGAATTATACTTCCAGTTTGTAAATATTTTCGAAAGGCATCTCTTCGCGATTTTTGACCATTTATTTTCTCATCTGATGACATTTATGACATATATACAGGGTACGTTCACAAAGCTTCAAGATGGATTTTTTCCTGAGTAGGGGAGGGTGCACTGAACTGTTCCACCGACAGGGTGAAGTAGTGGGGGGTATCAGCTAACCGACAGCACCAGCACCAGTTCTTCCAAGACGCTGGAGTGAGCAGACCGCTAGTAGCCTGAGTGCTTGTCAGTGAACCCCATTGAAAACTCGGAAATTGCGTCAAAAATGCAGAGTCGAAAATGCTCTGGTGTTTGAAGGACCGAGTCTGCCGCGTCCGCCAGGAGATCAAAGACAATTAGGTTCTTCACCATGACAATGTGCCCTCTCACAAGTCGCTCCCCGCTGGTGAAGTTTTGACCAAGTTCAACCTGGCAACGCTGCCTCAGCCACCCTACAGCCCTGACTTAGCTCCCAGTGACCTCTTTCTGTTCCCCCGAATTAAGGAAAGCAATTAGACCTGAAATGGAAGCGATTCAACAGGCTTCCAGCGGTCCAGACAGCTTCGACGAGGTCCATTGACAGCCTGCCGTGTGAAGAGTTCCAGGAAGCCTATGAACAATGAAAAAAACGCTGGCAGAGTTGTGTTGATGCCCAAGGGTCATATATCGAAGACTTTTAGTTCGCTGTACAAAAATGTTTAATAAATTTTTTGTTCTGAGACCAGTCTTGAAACTTTGTTAACTCCCCCCTGTATAATGTTTTACATTCAAAACTTTACAGAGAATTCACTTTTTTATCAAACTTCTGCCACTTTTACATCGTAACGGCAATATGAAGTTTCAAAAGCAAAATGACAACAACAAATCAGAAGTTTATGGCTACTTTTAAAAACTTGCTCGTAATCGTTCATGCAGTGAAATTCATGTTCAATATGAACACTGCCTTTACAAATGAAAGCACATTTGTCGTCATTAACCATGTTTAAAAATTCTCCCACTGAATGCTCCATTCTCAATCTTGTGTTTGTGTTAAGTTTCGATTCCCACAATGGCTGCCAGCAAACGTTAAAGATTCCTAATCGTTTTCTTTGTCATGTGGTTGTACAATTAAAGTTAAAAAATGAAATAAAGATTCAACAAAGCCTTTTCAAGGAGAATGCCTGATCTTAAAAGAGCTTTTTTTTTTTTTAAGCTCGGAAAAAAGAGATGAGACCCTGTCAAGCAACAGTGGATCATTTCTTAAGTCAAACTGCATAACTTTTATTTTCATGTTAATTCTTCAATACTTTTCGTATTTTTTTCAAAATGTAATGTTTTTGTAATATCTTTTTTTAATTTATTAAAATAAAATTCTTGATCTTTTAATGATCTTACTTAGTTGACTGCACGAGAGGAGGGAGGGAGGGAAGTGGGGAGGGGGGGGGGGGGTTGCTTAAGCGCTCCTGGATCTAACATGAAGAATTAAATTTGGTCTGTATTATATTAATTTTTGAAATATTCTAATATAGTTTTTGCTTTAAATTTATGAATACTTATTCACTAAAACCAAAAATTTCTTCCAAGTTATCCACGAATAAATAAAAAATTTGTTTGAGTTAACGACTGAAATTTATATTAATTAAATGCTCTGGGGGATGGGATTTACAGTATCATTCGAGTTAACCGGGAATTTGAGTTATCAGAGTTCGAGTTATTTGTGTTTGGCTGTAATATGTTACTTCTGCTGTGCAGCATAGAATGTGAATTCCATTTGAAATTCCTTTCACAGTTTGAGCTTATATAGTAAGTAGTTGAGGCTTAGAAGTTGGCCAGAAGTACCCAATGGCTTAGAGCTTTGCACACCATACAAGTATTAACATTTTGTATGATGGCTCATGATAACGTGTATTCAATTTTGAAACAGATAAAACTGTTTAATGTACTGTAACTTGTTAACTTAGTAAATGAAACGTGATCACCACTTTTTTCAAGCCCCCCCCCCCCCACCCCACCCTGCCACTGCTGCCACATGAAAACCGTGACAAGTCAGATTATTATACACAATTTTTTTATAATATGCAGCATTGATTTTTTTGAAACTTTTATTTTGCATAATATGTGTATTATATTCCGAAAATTATGGTATTTTCTTTCCTTTTTTTTAATACAGTATAGGACCTTTTATCCAGGATGCTCGGGACTTGGCATATTCTAGACAAGAGGATTTTCCGTCATTTGTAGCACTAAGTTTTATAATCAACTGAACTACATTTACATGGTGTAATTCAATTGATTATAAGACTTTGTGCTCCAAATGACGGAAAATGCCCATATCCACAATATCCCAAGTCCAAAACATTCTGGATAAAATGCCCGCTACAGTAGTAAGTAATCTATGTATATGTAAACTGTGACGGTATAAGCTATTATTACCATAAGGTTAAGCTTTTCAACAAGCACGTATGCTTTATTATAATGCATGCTCATAAGAAATCAGGCATCATTATAATTTTAAAAATAGCAATCGCTTTGATTTAATCAGAACACTTGGCTTAAATGCTGACATTTCTAAAATTAAAAAAAAAAAAAAAAAATCATGATAGATGCTTTCAGTTTAACTCTACAATGCATATACTTTCACGATGCTATTGTCACTTTTTAATCTGTTTCTCATATCTTTTAGTGTTGCATAGACAAAACAAACATTCAACTATCATTGCCAAATTTGACGTCATTTGAACAACAAGAAGTGAATGAAATATTGATTGCAAAATTTATGCACAGGCACACAAACAAGTGAAGTTAAATAAACATATGAGTTAAGAAAAGTAATACATGTTTTTCATGCAATAGACATACACATGTGAAAATGGGTACAAAATGCAAGTTCGTTTAAAATTGGCATGCATTTCTTCATGCTATTCAATGATATACCTGGAGAGATTGTTAAATATTTAATGACACTCTCATTATAACCAAGCTGCTGAGCAATTTGAACTTTGATATAGTGTTCCAATTCCTCCTTTCGGTTGCCTACAGTCTCGTTATATTCAGCTTCAATTACAAAAGTGTATGCAACACGTGCAGGTTGTTTCTTAGTTTCTACAAAGAAAAAAATAAATTAAAAAGGCAAATAGAAACAAAAATCATGTGATAAATAGAGTATTTTTAAAATATTTCAATTTTACCTTCAGTAAAACCAATATACAACATAATACAACGTACAATGTAAAGTCCCATTTCAACGTACCTCACTTTAATATACATTTCAAAATAACGTACAAATTTAAAATTCCCAGCCGAAATCTAGGTGTTTTAATGTTAAAAAGTTTCAGTTTAACGTACTTCGAATTAACATACATTTCAGATTAACGAACTAATTTTATGTTCCCTCGGTTAAATTATCTCTTCATTACAACGTACAGTGAGCAAAAAAAATTATCCGTCCACCACTTTGCAAGTGATTGAAATGACTGACACTAAGTGATATATTCACATTATTCAAGTTTAATTGCACATGTTAGTGTCTATACAGTTATAAGCTTCTGAATAATACCCTGAACTTAGGGTTTATCAATGATATGAGATATTTTAATACAAAATAGATCTGTATGACATTTTTGTGACAAAAATATTATCCGTCCACTTGAATATTTGAGAGACCTCAATCTAAACTTAATTTTTAAAATATAGTGAGACCTCCTTTGGCCTTGACAAAGTTCTAGGCATCGATTGTGCATAGATTCTACTAAAACGTTTGCTTTTTTTATCTACATCATTCCAGTTTTTGTCAACAAGTCTTTTAAATCTGCTTTTGACTTTGGCCTATGGTTTTTATTCTTCATTTCCATTATGACCCAAAGGTACTCGATTGGATTTAAGTCAGGTGACTGGGGAAGCCAGTTAAGCACTTAAACTTTTGGAGGACCTGAAGAATTCTTTCACAGAATGAGCTATATGTTTAGCATCTGAGTCTTGCTGAAATCTAAAACTTCTTCTCAATTCCAATTTACTTGCAGAAGCATGGAGATTCTTATGAAGAGCTTCTCTGTACTGGTGTTGGTCCATGATGGCATGGATAAATTCTAGATGTCCCACCCCTGTAGCTGGCATGCAGTTGTTTACCATGACACTTCCTCCTCCATGCTTCACTGTTGGCTTCAAACACTCCAGTTTATAAGCTTCACCAGGTGTTCTGGTGTTACAGTCACCTGAACCAAATAAGTTAAATTTGCTTTCATCTGACCACACAATTTTCTTCCAAAAATTGTTGTCCTTGTTTAGATATTCTTTTACCCAATTCAGGCGCATTACTCGATTTTTCTTACTGACACAGGGCTTTTTCTTTGGCGTGCATATTTTAAGCCCGGCTTCATCCAGCCTGTTTCAATGGTTTGAATTATAATTGATAATGTTTAGATAATTTTTCAGTTCTACAGTTGATTTTTTCCTATCTTTTTTTAATGCATTTTACAATTTCTGTCTTCCTGTTCTGATATTTTCCTCTTCCTGCCTCTTCCAATTTTATTTGTGATTTCTGCCATCGTGTGATACTTTTGGATAATATAATGGACTGATGAGCGTGGAATTTGGAGTACCTGACAATTAAAAACCGACTTTTCCCATCTTTTAGTCCAGCTATGACTCTACCTCTCAAATCGTATGAATATTCTTTTATTTTCTTATTTTTCTGGAACGTTTCACATAGTTTATTATCCATACTGATAAGAAATCTGTTGTGAATGTGATTGGTTAATTTTTTCATACTAGATAATATTTTTTGGCTTAGACTACTTCCCTGGAGGAATAATTTTTTGGCTTTACTATTACTAGGTATCTTATCATTAATGTATTTTTACTTTTCCTCATTTAGTACAGCGATCCCTACCCAATGTGAGATGTCATATAATTTAAATACTGTAGATTATGATAAAATTTCCATTCAAAATTAATTGGTTTTATTTTTTTTAACGTTTTTATGTTTATGTAAGCTGGTGGACGGATAATTTTTTTGCTCACTGTACATTGTTCAAATGTCTTGCTCTGATTGGTCAATACCTTGAACAGACCAAGTGAAAGTGGCATATGGCAATGCATCAAAATGAAATGATACATCATCACATAAGCCGATGGGCTAATTAAGCCACGTTCACATTTCATTGGTTGGTCAGTGTAGCATATATAAACCCGAAAATCTCTGCATGCAACTCAGTTGGGACCCATATTGTACGGCAGCGAGACAGAAAGGCTTCACTTAATGGACGATTGCCCATCATCAATACGGTAAGATCATACCACCACGTGTTTGGTTATTTTAATTTTAGTTTTAAGTACATGTGGGGCGATTGATAAATAAGGTCTCCATGGCTGTAACTTTTTTATTTGTCAACCGATTTTCAAAATTCTTTTTGTATTTTATACTCACATTTGTCCTCTATGTAATGCACTATTCACTTTTCGACATAGTCCCCATTCCTTTCCAAGCATTGCGCCAACGCGTGACTAGTTGGGTGAACCTGTTGGAGAGGAATTCCGGATCATGCCGTCAGAACCAACTCATCTCCCTTAAGGGGATCTTTCTTCTTTGGGAAGTGGTGAAAGTCGCAATGTGCAAAGTCTTTCATTTTTGAACTGCAATTTTTCATCTTTGAACTGTAGGCGCTGCAACGCCTCTGGTGTGTGGTGACTCGTGTGCGGGCGGACGTTATCGTACTCCAGAAGAGGGTCCAAAGCTGCCATTCAATCCTGGTGTCGACAACAACTCCGGAATTCCTCTCTGACGGGTTCACCCAACTAGTCACGCGTTGGCGCAATGCGTGGAAAGGGATGGGGACTATGTCGAAAAGTGAATAGTGCATTACATAGAGGACAAATGTGAGTATAAGATACAAAAAGAATTTTGAAAATCGGTTAACAAATAAAAAAGTTGCAGCCATGGAGACCTTATTTATCAATCGCCCCTCGTATATGTATATTTCTCACTGTGTACGTATATTAACATGGGACAAAAACAAAATGAAATTGAAAGTGATCAGGGAGATGAAGATGAAAATGGCCATTTAGAACCAGAGGTAATGCCTGTCTCAACTTTAAGTTATGGAAAGAAAGCAGACGCTTATTACAGATTTTTTAAAAAAATTAATCAATTGTAATGCTACATGCATTCTGTATTTGTATTGCATAAAATAAAATGCTACACTTCATGTAGTCTTATGTTTTTCTGTGCATATACTGTACAGTGTATATTGGGATATTTGTCAATTGCAAAGTGTTGCAACTTCTTCTTTGTCTGCCCCTCTCCATGTGGCTTCGATGTCCGCCCCCCTGCACGTAGTCGGGACCCATATGTCTACTTGTTACATTAAATTGCTTTACTTCTTATTCAACGCCATTGCCTTTGACCCTATTATTCATAATTTACTAAAGTTTATAATATATTCCTATTAAAAACATCGCAATATGTATTGTTCACAAGCCTCCCCCCCAGTTTCAGAATAATGTACACCTCAGATTAACGTACAAAATTTCAATTCCCTTGGAGTATGTTGTAATGGGACTTTCAAAGTTTCTATATCTGTATGTCTATCTGCAGATGGTTGGATTTCTGATGCATTGCATTCCAATGGGGAGAGTGGACCTAGTGATTTGTTGGAAGAGACAAATCACCCTCACATTGTAGCAAACTGCGTGCTCTATCGATGACTCAGATGGTTCGTGTGAATAATGCACATGATAGATGAGCATTAAAAGGGGTGATTGCTGCTGTTTGCCTAAATTAAAAGGATTTCTCTATTTGTATGGAGCTTATCATTTAGAACAATAATTTGAAAACAGATTAATTTTTTCAAATTCGATTTTTACCAATCAAATCGAATAAACAAGAAGACAGTAAGAAGATCCTCCAACAATTAAATAATAAACTATCCATGTTTGCATTCAAATTTGCATATTTCCTGCATTGTCATTTCAAAGTAGTGTGAATAGAAACGGACCAGAAAAATTCATTCATGGTCACTCAAATTGTGAAAGTAGGAAGTCCTCTACTGTAGAAGCTGGGAGAAGAATACAGAAATAAAAGGCCCCCAAAACATTCTGATGCTACAGAACATGTAACTGTCAGAGCATTGCTAAGGGTTCTGCATCTTTTTCACAAATTGGTTGCAGAATCAAATGTAGGAGTATTGAAATCAACAGTTGATACATCATGTCGGCACTTACAATAACTGTGCAGATTTTGAGCGACCAGTAGGACTTAGCCCCATGACTGTCCCACCTAATGTGAAAATCTTTGAAAGGTTAACTTTCACAGTTTAGTTCCCTCGCAGTATTTTCATTGCAGCCATTGCTGATATTGACCGTGACATGCTACGAAAGGTTTGGCAGGAGATAGACCATTGGTTTGATGTATGTCGGGTTATGCAAGGCTCCCACATAGAGCACATGTGATTGATATGATGTATTTGAAGTAAACTTTGAACATTTACCTTTTGTAGCACATGTCTGACAATACCATATGTTCATTAGATTTCAGAGAGTAAACTTCTGAAATCGGGTCCATCATTTTGACTTGTCCTGTATTTATAGTAATGAGGAAAAGAGTTGCTATAATAACACAACGGGTTGGCTGGGTATGCTCTAGTTAACAATAATTCATCATATCTTTTTAGCATTCACAGGAAAAAAAGTGTTAGAAACAAAAAGAAAATTTGCAATATTCCTTTTCATTCCATCCCAGGGAATAATGGGGTTTGGGTTGACTTAATCACTTATTATTTTCAGATTACCTTGTATACTATCCTGACTAAGTTTTTCTCAGTTAACGCAGTTGGCTGACCTGGTTAGCCTTATGAACACTAACTTCTATTTTTGATCGTGTCATGATGAACTGCCACCTGACTGATCAATTGCCAACTGTGATTTTTGATCTCATCCATTTGAGCTTAATAAATTAATGAAATAATAAATTAAGGAAATGGTTATTAATTTCTCTACATGTTTTTTACTGGAAGGCAATTAGTGAATTGTAATAATCTATTTTTAAAAATAAGTTTGTTTAGAAACTTGAGAATCCATTCAATTGTCATCTCTGCTGTCTAAATCCATTGATTTCATGTGAAGTAGATTTGTGCTTATTGCTGAGTAGTGGAAGAAAAACTTCCGTTGAGCGCATCAATACACACACACAGCTTTAACAATGGAGTCCTTGTATGGCTATGTGTGCTCAAATGTTTTCGTTTTCGCAGTTTATTTTGAAAGAAACAAAATTTCGCACTTTCTTATTTTGCAAGCATCTATAGTAGCTTCAGATGAGTAACATATTTCAATTTGGGGGAAATCTGTGACATACGAAGTCTGTTCAAAAAATAACCGAACTTTTTTAATTACGTGGCAAAGGATCGTCGTAGCGACGAGCGGTTGGCAATACTGCAATTGTCATATCCTTCTGTCTAATGGACTATTTACAAGTTTTTACATGTTGTTTGGTTTCCTAGTTATTGCCATTTGAATGCAACGTGTTTCAGTGGTCGTGACGATTTTTGCAATGTCTGATTTACGAGAACAACGATGCAACGTGAAAATCGAAAAAAGTCGCAGGGAGCTAGGTCTGGGGAGTAGGGAAGCTGGGGGAAGACAGTCATCTGATTTTGGCACAACACTGGCGAAATAACAAGGCTGAGTGGGCAGGCGCAACCATGAAGCGCAACTCTGAGTCGTCTTGCCACAACAGTGGTCTCTTTTTGTGAATTTTTTTCGCACAACCTTTTCCAAACGTCTTCTTAGGACAGACGGTTGACTGTTTGGTCTTGAGGTAAAAATTCAAAATGCACAACTCCGTTGAGATCGAAAAAAAAAAACGGTGAGCATCACCTTGGTAGAGGACCGAACCTGCCTTTTTTTTTTTTTTGCCAACCCACTGTGACCACTGAACTTCGGTCTCAAAGTTGTATCCGTAAACCCAACTCACGTTTCCGTGAATATTTTCTCCAGTTTCATGCAAAATTTCACGTTGCATCATTGTTCTCATAAATCGGACATTGCAAAAATCATCACGACCACTGAAACACGTTGCATTCAAATGGCAATAACTAGGAAGTGGTTATTCCTGAAGGTGGCCGAGACATGTTGAATAAATAACTTTAGATCAAAGTATTACTTATAAGTCCATCATATATAATAACTAGGAAACTAAACAACATGTAAAAACTTGTAAATAGTCCATTAGACAGAAGGATATGACAATTGCAGTATTGCCAACCGCTCGTCGCTATCACTGTTTCCCAAGTTGAAATTGCACCTAAAGTGGATCACCTTTCATGGCACTCCGGAAATTCAAGCGGTTGTGACCGACTATTTGACGCACACTGCACAGACAGATTCCCAGAAGTGTTTTGATGACTATTACATTCATTGTAAAAAGTGTGTTGAGTCCACTGGGATTATTTCTAATAAACACAGCTAACGATTTTCATTTCAATTATTAATTATTTGTTTATTAGACCAGTCCGGGAAATTTTGGGAGAGACTGTGTAGTATAATGTGTTTGTTTATTTATGCAAGCTAATAATGTTTAAAATTCTTATGTCAAGATTTTTATTCATGTTAATGCTATAGGTCATTTAATGCTTTTTAATAGCTGAAAGGATTAAGATACACTTGTCAGTATACTTACTTAATTCTGCCAATTCATCTAAAACACGATTAGTTTCCACAGATTCTGTCATCATAGTTGTACTAGTTGAAGGTGTTGTGCTTGGTGTCGTGGTGGTCGTCGTTGTTGGCGTTGTAGTTGGTGTTGTTGTTGGCGTCGTGGTCGGTGTAGTGGTTGGTGTTGTGGTCGGTGTTGTGGTCGGCGTTGTGGTCGGCATTGTGGTCGGTGTTGTAGTCGGCGTTGTAGTCGGCATTGTAGTCGGCATTGTAGTCGGCGTTGTGGTTGGTGTCGTAGTCGGTGTTGTGGTTGGTGTAGTAGTTGGTGTCGTAGTCGGCGTGGTGGTTGGTGTAGTAGTTGGAGTTGTAGTTGGAGTAGTAGTTAAGATTTCTCTATTGAATGCACTAAATTGATGAGAAAGAATAAAAGAATAAACAAAATTCATAATCTTGCACATTTATAAAGAAATTTAAGTCAATTCGTAAGTCATTTTATAAGAAGTCAATAAAATTATCATGCACATTTGCTTTTATCATCTTATCTGCATTATTTTTCAAAAGTTTTATCAGAAATGGATAAAAGGAGTTTTATTTATTTTTTTGCTCACACAATTCTATTTTGTGAAAGGACCAAATATTTAGGACTCATCTAGTAGTCCAGATAGAAAGAAAGACACAAACATCTGTGTGCAGAGAGGATTCAAGCACCTGTGACCAAGCATGAGAGGAATTAGAAAGTCTCGCCATCCAACTTCCTGAGCTGGATTTTATTATTACAGAAATAAATTTAATTTTAAAATTTTATTGTGGAAGTTTTTATTGAATACAGCCATAAAAGCCCTGAAGATGGCTTTATACCCGAAACTGGTCTTGCCATAACTGAAATCTTGTTAAAAAGAAAAACATAAGCAATGTTACTGTATATATTGTGTATAAGTCGAGGGTTTCCCCCCGCCAAAAAATGACCCTTAAATACCCCCTTCGACTTATACACGATTCAGAGTTGATGAAGTTCTTAAAAGCGGAAGGCTCTTATAAGCGGAGTTTTCATTATGAGCGCTTTTCATTTACTAAGTTACTGCTTATACTCATGTATAAGTCAAGGTATTATCTAAAAAATGACCCCTAAAAACCACATTCGACAATATGAGACGAATATGAGACTGAAGATGATATGCGTGATAAATGTGAGACTGACAATCAAGTCTTGTAATAGTTATAAAAATTGCTTGTGAAGGAGTGGCTGACAAAAAAAGTGAAGCACCCAGAAAGAGTGGTCCACTATTATCCTATTTCGGTACACATGCATACCATTGACGTGTTAGTAAACGATTATATTCACCAGCATCTGTAATGTCTAGAATGCTCACCAGAGTGCATTCGTGATGTTATCTCATGTTGTTGATAAGTTGTTACCAGTCAACTGCTGTGAGCCCAACAGTTACGCAAGACGTTCAGAGAGGATTACTATACTATACAAAGCACCCGCGATGCCTCGCAGACGCATTAGACATCCTATCCACTAATTGACAGCATTTGAAAGGGGCCGCATTGTGGGACTGCACGAGGCTGGTTGGTCATATCGTGCCTTTGCCAGGCATGTGGGACATTTAGATGTCACAGTGGCCTGATGTTGGAATCAATGGGTACATGAGGGCACCCATGCACGTCGTGCAGGTTTGGGTTGACCAACAAACACTATCCCGAGAGAGGACCGTTGTATGGTGCTCCAAGCATTAAGGATCCCATGGCGTTGGCACCTGTCATTCGCAAATATGTACTGGAGACTCTACAACAGCCCGTGAGTTCCCGCACAGTGTCTCGACGACTCGCATCTGCCGAATTGGGTCCTACCGTTCCATGCGTCGGTTGCCATTAACACCGCAACACCAACAACTGCGTTTAGAGTAGTGCCTTGTCCAGAAGGCATGGATAGAGGACAAATGACATCGCATCTTGTTTAATGATGAGTCCTGCTTCTCCATGACCTCCGATGACCATCGTGTTTGTGTATGGCGGCGTCAAGGGGCAGAGGGCACAACCCTCCCATATTGTGGAGAGACACACACAGTGTAAGCCCTGGCATCACGGTGTAGGGAGCCATCGGATATGCATTCAGGTCACCTCTAATGGTGCTTCAGCAGACTTTGATGGCACAGCGATATGTCACATTCTGTGTCCGCACGTCCTACCCCTTCTGGCACAGCACCCTGGGACATTGTACCAACAAGATAGCACACACCCACCTAGTACGTGTGTTTATGGACTACCTACAGCATGTTGAGGTCCTCCCGTGGCCAGCAAGATCCCCGAATCTCTCCATCACTGAACACGTGTGGGATGACATTGGAAGGCGACTGCGTCCCAGTACCAACCTGCGGGATCTGGAGGGACAGCTGCAACAACTGTGGACTGACTTGCCTTAGGAGAGGATCCAAAGGGTGTTTGACACCATTCCGATCTGCATAAGGGCATGCATTGGGGCCAAAGGGGGTGCCAACCTTACTTACCTGGCGCCAACATTCCACCTGTACTGCCAATAGCATTGTCAGTTTCATCTCGTATTGTAATCAGTACAATAAAGTCACATGTTCTTTCATCATATGTTGTTTCATTCACTGTCAACCACTCCTTCTGGGTGCTTCTCTTTTTTGTCAGCCAGTGTAGTTGTTAAATAAATTTATTTTCCTCTAAGTGTTTATAAAATTTCCACTTTTTGCCTAGAGTTATGCACAAGTCATGCTGTTTTTCCACTTTTGGGAGTCAAAATCGGTGGTCGAATTATACACGAATCGAATTATACACAAGTATGCAGAACTTAAACTTTAGTATTGCTTAATATAGACCATTTGGCTATTTATTTATCTAGATAAAAAGGAGTAAGAAAATTGTGATAATTAGAGAATTTCATTTGTAAATGTAGGTAGTAAACTCTAACAATATTCTTTTATTTTCGACTGATCACAGGCGCACTGTCCAAGAAGTGCACATATACAGATATGACTGGTCATGAATCAGTTCTGACCATACCACATGAACTGTTGACATCGGCCAGACATGGCATTAAATCAGGTTTCAAGAGGGCAAGTCCTTCAGAAATTTCTCTTTTTCCCTTGAGAATGAGATTTTTTCTATTTGTATACAAAGAAGAATGACCCATGAAGACCATATTCAAAGTTATTATTACTGTCAAACTTTAAGAAAAAGGCACTTATAAGAATACTTAACAACTTCAATGCATATGTGAAAATAGGTTATATGAGGGATGGTCATAAAGTTCATGCAATTACAAGTTCATAAATTTCACAGGTGAAATATCGATAGCAGAAGTGCACAGTGAGTCTGTGTGGAGAGAGATTGGCCACCCCACAAAATTTGGCTGCCGTACGATCATGCCTTCTATGCAATTGTGGGAACTTTATGACTGCCCCTCGTAATTTTCACTGCAATCGAAATTTATCTCTAATTAAGGTGAATTATGGTATGTTAAACTTAATACAGAAACACTTAAATTATTCACCCAAAATATCCAATGCTATTACATTCACAAACAATTTCTTGCTCTTTATCTGTATCAAGTTGTGCAGTCTGGCATACATCTCTATTCCAATTTCCTTCTGTCCAAATGGCACACTGACAAGATTTTTAATAAACATAATAATGAGGACAACAGTTTGATTTTGAAATTCAGAAAATAACACAATAAAAATTCAATTAGCTCTTACTCCAATTTCAAATCCACTTGAAATATAACTGTTTAGCAAACGAAGTTTTATAATTACAGGATCAGAGACTTGAAGTGGTGGAATAATATCTCCAGTAACCGGATTTATCAATAAAACTTCTACTACATTACTCCTATATTAATAATAATTAAATTAAATGGGTGAAATTATCAAGAAGAATATAAATGGAACAATGTTATTAATATTTAGTTTTTCTCATACAATAATTGCACTCTTACCGAAATGATTCATTTCTGGGAATAACATTAGTTAAAGCAGTGCGAGTAAAATTGGCTTTAATTTCATTAAAGCCAAGGCATATCCCATTACAGTCCAAATCTTTTTTATTCTCATCACATTGCAAGCTTTTATACTTTTCTCCAAGTTCGTTACCTACAGAAAACTTCAAAAATATAAAATTAAAACGTGCAATATTAACAGTATTGATAAATATTGTCAAATCAAATTCTGCTTCAGAAAAAATGTAACAAAAATAGAAAATTATATATACCAAATTCTACATTGCTAAATATACCAATATCCAAGGGTCTTTCGCATCGGAAAATAAAGCAATTTAAATATAAAATAGTAAATTAAATCCAATGGCCTGGACCTCCAGAATATCAACCCAACATTTTGAACTAGTAAGCCATTATGTACATGGAAACATTATACCATCTATATGCTAATTGCACATAGGTAAAGAATGACCCGTTGCTCGCAGGCTGGAGCTAATGTTCCTATCCTATGGTGAAGAAATTATAATAATACGAGGGAAAATCAAAAAGTAATTGAGTAAATTTTTCGCAATAAACCCGTCATGTATTTCAAAAATCGTTATTCCATTCTGAACGAGGAACATTGATCTACTTCTTGACATAACAAACATTCACATTTAAGCATTTGTCCCAACATGAGACCACCTCTTTGATGCCCATAGCATAGAATTCGTTCGGCTGGGAGCAAAGCCATGACTGCACAGCTGTTTTCACCTCATTGTCGCTCTGGAAGCGTGTGCCAGCAAGATGTTGGTTAGAGGTCTGAACAGGTGAAAGTCTGAGGGTGCCAGATCTGGACTCTAGGCTAGATGACGTAGGACTTCCCACTTTCAGGACCGCAGTTTTTGCGGCACTGATGCGGCAACATGGGAATGTGCATTGTCATGCAGAATGATGACCTCATCCATAGCTTCTACAGACGCTTTCGTTGCAGAGCAGCTTGTAGCCAGAAAATCAGCAAGAAGAACACCCTGGCTGTTCCAGAAAAATAACCATGACCTTTCTTTCTTGCAGAAGGTGTTGTCTTGAATTTTTTTGGAGGGGGATACCCGTTATGTTTCCACACCATACTCTGTTACTTCTTTTCGGGGGTGCGATGAAATGACAATGTACTCAAGGAATGAGTGCCCTTCTGTGTGGTTCCGAAACAAATGCTCCAAACTGTATGGCATATGGTTCTCCATTTTAACTGATGTGAGCTGTCTAGGGACCCATCTTGCAGACACTTTACGAAGCTTAAGATCTTCATGGATGACGTAGTGTGCAGTTCCTTATAAAATGTCCACTTCCAGTTCCCCTGCCGGTCTCGCTGAATCACTGCATTCAAGTCATCAATTTTCTCCTGTGTACATGATGTGCACGGCCATCCAGAACATGGTCCACTGAGGACAATTTCGGACCCTGCTGTGAACTTAGCACACGTGTTGCATACATTTGTTAATTTGCATACATTGCATACAACTCATGATGGATTTCTGAAGACTTTTGTCCCTTTGACCACAGAAACCTGATCTACTCTGGATCTCCACAGCCTCGAACGTCTCCAGCTTACCCACCATTTTGGAACAGCTGTAGCTCTACATGCAGAAAGCGTACCACCTGCCATTTTCTGGGGTGGTGGAGAATTACATGTTCTTCAAATTATATATAATGATTTTTGCAAATACCTGACAGTGAAAAAATTTTTTGCTGTGAAAAAATTACTCAATTACTTCTTGATTTCCCCACATAGTTAATTGGAAATGGCTATTGGAGGAGATTTTTCCCACACAATACCTCTATATAGTTAACAAATTAAAGACAGAAAATAACCTGACTCTTTTTCTAAAGAAATTACTGCCAGCATTATTTTAAAAGAATGCATTTTTTGAATCACAATATACAAAACGTGCAAACACAGGATATTATATAGGGTGATTCAAATAAATTAATTTCTTTTGGTATTAATTCACCCAATGGCTTGTTTTTACTGTCAAACTGTAAAACGACCATTGAAAGGTTTTTACCCAGTGAAAATTGGAGTTTGGTGTGTAATTTCTGCACAGAGAACTGTGGGATCAACTTTTTTTTGACTGACTATCAACACTGCAGAGTATAGAGGCATTTTCTTTGAGTTTGTGGAAATACAGGATAATACAGAGCTCGGTCAAGTAAATTTTCAACAAGACTGAGCCACATGCCATTTGCTGTATTTCCCTGATTAAATAAATGAATCCACGGTGCTGATCAAAAGTTCCTTCCTGACTGGATAATTTCTAAAAACCTGTGGTCACCGAGATCTTTGGATTTATTAATATCTGACTTCTTTCTATGAGGCTATTTAAAGGACAGAATTTATGCACATACCCCCAGAAATTGAATGATTTGCAGCAAAATATACCACAAGAGATCAATGGTACTGACAACATAGTTCTCCCATGTGCGGCCAGTAACATATAACGACGTGTTCAGTTGCGCCTAGAGCAGGAGGGAGGAGATTTTCAGCATTTATACTGTATAGTAACTATTGATATTTTTATACTCTCTGCCAGTACAACATACAGGTGTGTTCCAGCTGAAACAGAGCCATGGAAAATATGAACCAAAATTTCACAGCTGAACTCAAACCAGGAGCTTTCTTCTTAGGGCTCTTAATGCTTCCATGCCCATAGTGTTAAAGCATTGGGATGGCAACCCAAATGTCCTTGCTGCAAAATTTTCTTTCCTATTTACTTTACATTTTAATTCGTAGTCTAGCGGTATGGTATCCAAAAATTATTTCCAATTATTATTATAAAGAATTCTATTTTTTTTTTTTTTTTTTTTGCTTGTTCTGAACAGGCCTATT
Organism: Rhysida immarginata; assembly: GCA_023313115.1. NCBI lineage: Eukaryota > Metazoa > Arthropoda > Chilopoda > Scolopendromorpha > Scolopendridae > Rhysida > Rhysida immarginata. The sequence continues at coordinate 648,639 of JAHWFO010042109.1, read as the reverse complement.
TGTAGCATCACATTTTTGTCCCTGCATATAGATGCATAAGTTTACCTACAAACATCTGATTAGTCTTTCTTTTGAACTTGAATAGTGACATCTGATTGTTAATATGCAGTTGCATCAACTGTTGTTTCAGGTACTTAATGATAAACCCAATTTTGATCACATGTAAAGTTCAGTGGTGGTCCAGAAATTTCTAGAGAAACATTCTGGGCTTCCCTGTGCTTGTCAATGAAATACACAAACTTTACTGTAACCAAATTCTAGTAAGTATGATCTTCACTATCAATGGTTTCCTAATACCATTTGAGTGGGGTGGCCGTGGCTGGCTTCTTGTCAATCGGTTCGCCGATCAGACGTGGCTAGCTGCTGGCTAGGTGACAGCCAGTGACTTGATGGACCTGCTGCTGGGAGAGACGGCAATTGGAGTATAGCTGTTGGGGGACCAGTGCTGAGGGACCAGTGTGTTATATATGACGTAATATGTATCCGATTGGCTTCAGCCAATAGGAGTGCAAACTGATAATAAATAGTTTTAGTTTCGATATTAAGCTAAATCATCGTTGCACCCGTCTTTATATTTACGGACTATAAAAATACATATAAAGCATATAAGACATATAACATGGTGTCAGAAGTGAACACTTAATGATGTTTTGATAAAGACTGGATACAATTAAGGTGACTTTTGTGATAAATTTGGCGACATTTTTGTGAAAATTGTGCGACGAAAAATACTATACGTGCTCATCGCTGGAAGGAAACCGCACAAACTGTGAGTAATGGCAATCAATATTAGACCTATAGATCCTTTTGAATCAGGTTCTAACCCAGCAGAGAGATGGACAAATTGGAAAAATGACTATAAAATGTATGAACAAGCCTTAGAGTATACAAGCAAATCAGATGAAGTCCGTAAATCATTGCTATTAGTTTCTTGTGGAGAAGAATTAAAGAAAATATATAGAAGCTTTGTGTTTGACGAGACAACTCCCGAGAATTTTGACAATATTATGGCTAAATATGATGCACATTTCACTAATAAAAATGTAACGTATGCTTCTTTTGTTTTTCATAGCATATATCAAAAGGAAGGTCAAACATTTGATAGTTTTCTAAGCGAAGTTTTGACCCAGGCAGAGGAATGCAATTTTGAAGATACGACAGAGACGCATAAAAACAGAACAATTAAAGATAAAATAATTAGCGGACTCTCAGATCAGGCATTGAGAGAAAGGCTTCTAAGACAAGGACAGATAAAATTAGAAGAGGTAATCAAACAATGCAAAACTGCTGAAGTTTCAAAGAGATACGGCAGAGAAATGAACAGAGACAATAAACCAGTTGATGCCGTAAGTAAATCTTTTCGTTATAAAAACAAAAATACGAATATAAATGTGAAGCCTGAACAAAATAGAGATGCAAACACCTTTAACTCAAAGAAAATTTGTCAAAAATGTGGCAGAACGCACAATTATAGAGAGTGCCCAGCATTTGGTGTAAAATGTAGAGGCTGTGGAGGCCCTAATCATTTTATGAAAATGTGCAGGTCTAAACAGAAGACACAAGGAAAGAAATATTATAAGCCAAAACAAATAAATGAATTACACAATGAGTCAAGCGATGATGACAGTTTTATTATATCAGAAATTGAACAGAAGACAGATACATATCATAATGATGCATGGTATTGTCCAATTTTAATTAATGGGAATACAGTAAAATTAAAACTTGATTGTGGTGCACAAGCCAATATTTTATCAAAGCAAATTATGATGAAATGGCACAAACAACCACAAATAATGCACTCGAATGCACGACTTTATACATATACTGGACAGAAGATACCAATATTAGGAAAAATAAAATGTAAATGCAAATATAAGAACATGGTACAATATTTAACTTTTTACGTGATTCATGAGGCCAGAACACCAGTGTTAGGTGCAGAAGCATGTGAAGCCTTGGGATTAATTAAACGCCTATATGAAGTTATAGAAATACAAGAGAAAAAACAAGAAGATCAAAATGTTCAGAGTATAATTGAACAATATAAAGATGTTTTTCAAGGCACAGGAAGATTAAAAAGACAATACTCATTTCAAATAGAAAAGGATGCTCAACCATTTCGCGCAATGCCCAGAAGAATTCCAGCAACTCTAGAAAATAATGTTAAGGAGGAACTAGCAAGACTAGAGAAGGAAAATTTGATAAAGAAAGTTGACACTCCGACAGATTGGGTTAACAACGTTACGTTCATAAAGAAACATGGGAAGATACGCATTGTATTAGATCCACGAGAACTCAACAAAGTAATAAAAAGACAAGGATATAATCCTCCAACTCTAGATAAATTACTTGCAAAAGCCCATGGAGCAAGAAAATTCACCATTCTTGATATGAAGAACGCATTTTGGCACTTGCCATTAACTGAAGCAAGTTCTTATTATACAACTTTTGTAACCCCGTTTGGACATTATCGTTGGTTAGTATTACCATATGGATTGAACTGTGCTCCTGAAATGTTTCAGAAGGCGATAGATGATATTTTCTGCGGTGTACCTGAAATCTCGCCATACTTTGACGACATACTGATACCAGCTATAGATGATGAAAATCATGCAAAAATATTAAAGAAGGTCTTGGAAGTAGCAAGAAAAGAAAATTTGAAGTTCAGTAAGGATAAACTACAACTAGAAAAAAGTGAAGTGAACTATTTGGGACACGTCTTAAACAAAGATGGAGTGCGTCCAGATCCCAAGAAGCTGGAAGCTATTAATAAATATCCAATATCCACTTCTAAAGAAGAATTAAAAAGATTTTTAGGCTTAGCAACATACCTGATGAGATTTGTGGCACATTATTCAGAAGAAACTAAAATCCTTAGAGAATTATTAAAGGACAGTGTAACATGGTGTTGGAAAGAAGAACACATGAGAGAATTCGAAAGAATAAAAGGACTGCTACAAAAAGCACCAGTACTAAATTACTTTGATAATGACAAACCAGTAACTTTATCAGTAGATGCAAGCAAGCATGGATTAGGTGCTCTGCTTTTACAAGATGGAAAATTGGTGGAGAACGCATCAATAACGCTTACATCTGCGCAGCAAGCATATCCACAGATCGACAAAGAATTCCTTGCTATCGTGTTCGCATTGGAACGATTCCACTATTACACATATGGTAGGAAAGTTAAAGTGGAGACAGACCATAAGCCCTTATTGGCCATAGTGCAAAAAGCCTTTGATAAAGTTTCACCAAGACTACAGAAATTTTTAATACGTTTCCAAAGATATGATGCAGAACTAAAATATGTTCCAGGGAAGAAATTAATAGCTGCAGATGCACTATCCAGAGCTTCAGTAGAGAGATATGACAACAAAACTGTTGAAAAAGAACAGAAAATTGAAATATGCATTGTTGCAAAGATTACATCCGGAAAAATCAAAGAAATCGAAACTGCAACAGCATCCGATACAGAATTACAAATGTTAAAAGAAGTTATTCAAAATGGATGGCCAAATAAAAAAATCTGCCCTAAAAGAAGAAATACGCCAATACTGGCACTGCAAAGATGAACTATATCATGTGAAAGATCTCTTATGTAGAGGACAACGCCTGGTAATTCCAAAAATATTACGTAGGAAAATGCTTGAATTATTACATAGAGGCCACAGAGGCATAGTATCATCGTGTAAAAAGGCAACTGAATCACTATACTGGCCGAGTATGAAGAATGAAATTAAAAATTATATTATGAACTGTGATGTATGTCAAAAATACAGAAATAATAATCCACATGAACCTATTCTCAATAGAAACATTCCCAAGAAACCATGGCAATATGTTGCTGCAGATTTCTTTAAAGAAAGTAACAAGGACTATATATTGATAGTGGATTATTTCTCCAAGTTTATAGAGGTACAACAGATGAAGAGTCTTACTAGGAAAGCTACAATAGAAGCCTGCCAGGACATTTTTGGACGATTTGGTGTACCGGAAAAAATATATACAGACAATGGTCCGCCATTCAATACAGAAGAATGGAAACATTTTTGTAATACTATTGCATTGGATCACATTACATCAAGCCCATTATATCCAAGATCCAATGGACAAGTGGAAAGAGCAATTCAAACTTTTAAACGTTCTCTAAGAAAATCAACAAATCAGAATCTCCGTTTGAGTGAAGTACTATTCTCATACAATACAATGCCAGCTAAAGATATGCCAGCACCTGCAGATATCATGTTTAAACGAAAGCTAAAAGGACATATTCCTCAGTTTAATGATAAAACAAGGCAAAATTGCTCAAACCGAAATATTAGAAGATTATTGGAAAATAGACAACAATTACAACAACGATATGCTAACAGACATGTTAAACGCCAACAAGACTTACAAACAGGTCAAAATGTATGGATGAAGAAGTCTTTGAAAGACAGATGGGAAAAGGGAAGAGTGATACAACAAACTAAATATCCAAGAAGATACAGAGTCATAACAGAAAACGGACGAACATATGAAAGAAATAGACAATTTCTGCGTGCGAGACAAGATCGAGAACAGACAGATACGTCAGCAGATGACTTATATAACGAAGAAGAGGAAGTTCAAGTGAACCAACAGCCGTGTGAAGAAGAAATAAAGCAGAATGAGATGGAAGATCAAGAGCAGATGGATCGAGAAGAAGGAATCAAACAAGAAGACAACCAAAGAGGAGAAATCGAGGATGATGAGAAAGAAGGCGAAATCGAGGTTGATGAGAAAGAGGGAGAAATAAAACAATCTGGAAGGAAGAAAAGACGATCTAGAAGAAGAAGAAAGAAGCCTCAACGATTAATAGAAACTATTTAATTTTTGTCTTAAAGTTAACTTATAAACAATATTTATGTAATCATTCTTTTTATTTAATCTTAATTATAAAAAAAAAAAAAAATTGGCATGTTATATATGACGTAATATGTATCCGATTGGCTTCAGCCAATAGGAGTGCAAACTGATAATAAATAGTTTTAGTTTCGATATTAAGCTAAATCATCGTTGCACCCGTCTTTATATTTACGGACTATAAAAATACATATAAAGCATATAAGACATATAACACAGTGTCCACCAGCAGTTATTCCATATTGAATTCCCGTGCTTCGGAGGGTACGTTAATCTGTCAGTCCTGACTGCTACTGTCATCTCGCAGCAGTTGTTGTATTACTGGGATGGCACAAAATTCCCTCATAGGAATATGTGCCCAGATTATCATTGGTGGCTAACACGGCAATAATCTACCCTGTACCAGACGAATACCATTTGAGTTAATGATATCAATTGAAAAATGGAAGGAAAAATTTTATGAGTGTTCATTTTCATTTATTAATTTCTTACATGTGTTCATCAGCTTTAAGGAGTGCTTTTCGAGCACATGGCGGGCAGGGTTCATTCTAGACTTAAAAAAGGGCAGGGTGCTAAAAAGGGCACAAAAAAGGGCACTTAATTTCTATAAAAAATGAATAGTTCTTTTTGAAGTTCCTTAACCCTTTACAAGATTTTTGGATTTTCCTTAGCAGGCACATTTTCAGATGTCAGGGCACATGATCAGGATCAAAAAGCAGTGGGGTGGAAATTTTTCATCGAAAGGGCAAACAGGCCGGCGTGCCCCGTAAACCTGCCTAAAATGAACCTGGGCGGGCTCTACATTTACGGCATTCACGGGTGAAATATCGATGTGACTTTGCAGGGAATCTGTGTGGAGAGGAATTGGTGAACTTTGGTTGCCGTACGATCATGCCTTCTTTGTAATGGTATGAACTTTATGACTGCCCCTCGTATATAGTCATCGATAATAAACCTTATGAATATTTTTTCTCGGAAAATTTTGAGAAGTGCATTGAATGGTTGAAAGCTACTCGTAAAAATTTCTTTCATCAATATCACGAGTCAGAGTATGTGGAGTCTCCTTGTGAGTAACAACTGAGATCCAGCATCTCCAATTAGTACAGGCATATCTACAGAGCATCTAAATAAGCTAGGTAATTTAGATTATAATAATTTTAGACATTACATAAAATATTTTATAATTTTATTCCCATGTTTTAATATAAATGTTTCAGAGATATTTATTCCAAAAAATATTTAAAATTATTACTTACTTTATTTGTCAAAGAACTATCTTCAGAAGCATCACTTGTGGAAAAAGAAATATCTGAAATGCTTGCAAAATCTTGGTAAATTACTTTTTGGTTAATTTGTTTTGAAGTAATGATCAGCGGAGGGCCATTTAGTTCTGATATTTTGCACAGCGCCTGAAGATGAGCATTAATATCTTTCAGCAATTTTAATCTTTCTTCTTTAGTGTCTTTATTAGAGTCCTCTTCAATTTGATTTACATTTTCATTTAACTTGCTTTGTAACTACATTGCAAAAATTAATTATTATTATTAAACTGTATTGCATAAATTAATTATATGAAAGAGAATTGTAATAATAATTGTAGATAACTGGCTTCAAAAAATATAAACAAACGTAAAGATTATGCAATAACGTAAAGTGGAGTAAATATGCTAAAACGGATTATTTTTCCTTATTACATGTATTTTGTTGATTATAATGGGGCAAACGTGTTGCTCAGTTGTCAGCGCTACAGTAAAACCTTGTTTTAACATACTCCAAGGGAACTGGAACTTTGAATGTTATTCTGAAGTGTACGTTAATCTGAAACTCATGCAAGCTGCCTAATACAGTACACTATTGCTTGTGCATGATACATATATCTATATATATAAAAAAAGAAACTAACTGAGTGAGTGAGTGATCAACACACAGCCCAAACCATAAGGCCTAGAAACTTGAAATTTTGTACAGAGGTTCTTTACAAAATGTAAGTGAGTACTAAGAAGGGGTTTTTGGAAATTCAAGAAGGGGGGGAAAGGGGGATTGAAAGTTTGTTAACACATTAACTGGTGTTGCACTATAAACGTAACATATTAACCTCTTTTAGGGAGGAGGGTAAAGAATTGTAGAGTAAATGGAAATAATGGAGAGTTAGCAAACAGTGGAAAGGCAGCAGAGAAAGCAGCCCCTTCACTTGGTGCTATATCGATTTTTCCAGCACACTGCTTCAACTAAACAAGTGGTGAGTGACCCTGTGGCTGTCGATGCAAATGTGTCAACAGAAGAAACTGCGACTGCCAGATCACACCAAGTGATGAATGCACCAGTTTTGCTTCAAGACCTCAAGAGCAGAGTGTGAATTGCAACAGTTTACCAATTAGAAAAATTGATGGAAAAATTGCGACCTGGATTCGAACCAGGAACCTCGACTGTCATGGTCGACGCCTCTATCAATTGGGCTATCACAGACACTTGAGCAGCCATGCTATCACTAAATGTCTTAAAGACAACCAAGTTACCCGTTCACAGATTGTGAATTTCTCCTATCCAAACCATCAGAAAGTTGGATGAACACACACAATAAGTAATAAAGAAATTAAACTGGAGCAAACTCCAAACATCAGGTAAAGACTACTTGGTTGTCTTTAAGACACTTAGTGACAGCATGGCTGTTCAGGCGTCTGCGATAGCCCAATTAGTAGAGGCGTCAACCATGACAGTCGAGGTTCCAGGTTCGAATCTAAGTCGTGGAATTTTTCCATCCATTTTTCTAATTAATATCATTAACCTGATGCTTGGAGTTTGCTCCAGTTTAATTTCTTTATTTCCTAACAGTTTATCAATTTTTGGAATTGCAGAGTACACACGATCATGTACATCCATCACCACCCAAGAAGAGAATTTTGGAATTGTTGAATTTTTAGGTAAACAAATGAATTTTTAAAGGTCAGGTCACACAAAATAGAAGAACTACAGCCATAGCCAGGGCTAAAAAAACGTCAGATCAAACTATTGTTTCATTTTCATTCTATTTCCTCCCACTTTTGTAGCCATACACAATATTGCACATATTGTTTCTCTGGCACTATGGTAAACTCGCTCAGCTATACACAACATTCCAACACGAACCGGGGAGAACTGTTAGAAGGCCATCCATTAGGAACATTTTAAAAGATTTTTTTCGGTTTTTCTATATGAATTTTTACTGTTTTAATTCTAAGCTTTTTAATGTGTTAATTTTTACTGTGCATTCCCATTCAGATATTGCAAACTTTCATCAAAAAAGAGCCCGAGCAACGCTGGGTATATTAGCTAGTGGTACATACATAGAAAAACATAGAATACATATAGTGAAGCAGATTTAGAGAAATGTGTATTTAAATTTAATTACAAAAAATATATAAAATAATAAAACACAATTATTTTATACACTATCCTGGCCAGTACAGTATAGCATTAAAAGAGATTAATCTATGAAAAAATCTGTAGCTGCAGATTGCTTTGTTTGCAAAAAATTTACCTTCCCAAAAATTGACACGACACTTCTTTACTGTACTAAACACTGATTGGCTGCCACTAACTAGGGAACCTCACGGAGTGATAATAAAATTACAAACCAAAACTGATATAGGTAACATCTATAACCAATAATATACCAATTATAAAAAAAATTACGTGCCACGATTCGTATTCAAAGATTTTAGAGGCATATTAAATACCTACATACAATAGTAGAGGACATTCCTGAAACAGCCGAATAACTTTAGAACAAAAGATGCTAGAGTCCTAAAAGTCAGGTCTATCTGTAGGTAAATGGCTGTGCCCGATTGAATAAAAAGTATTCCCAGCACCCCTAGTGTAAGTGCTGAGAAGTTATAAAAATAAACTTTTGAAACCATGACAGATGAAGTTCTATTTATAAAGTTCTTTGTGTATAAATGAGTGGAACTCAAATATTTTATTACTGTAATTTTGTAAAAAATTTTTCAAGGAAAGAATGCAAAAATTACCGGGAAGTTGTTTCAATGGGCATTGTGAAAATTCAACTGATTTTTCATCTGTGTAACAAACACAATGCATTTATTGTCATTTTGGCTTGAATAAGAATCTAGGAGGAGAGCTGTTTCATTTCCCTACTTGTGGAAAGTATGTAAATGTGAACCATTTTTGGATAATTTTCTTGGTCACTTTTTCTAAACCAGAGTTTTCAATGTGAATATTTTCGACCACAAAAGTATTCTCATGGAACCTTGGACCTAATGTTTTATCTTGCAGGACGACCATCATAAGCAAAGGCAAATATCCATTAGCACTTTACAGGGTTAAATCAGGAACATTTGAGTACTTCTCATCTATTCCTAGTTGAATTGTTTAACTATGCATCATCATGAGTGCTGAGTAAATAATTACCTCGACATTTTTTTCTCATTTGAGCGTCTTGAAAAGTTGAAATTTAATCATTGTTTTGTTTAATTTTGTTCAGTCTGCTATTGAGGCAGGTAATAAATAGGATCGAGTTTGTGTGTTTATCATTCTATACGTGAATATTTCAACGTACGGTATCCAGAAAGTGTTCCGTACATACATAAACTTTTCTCTCCCATTTTACAAGTTTTATGCTTTTGTTTTCTTTATAGAAAGAGTAGATTTCTACTAAACTGGTCATGCTCTACAATTTTGTAATTGAAACTTTTTTCTCTATCAATCATGTTTCAAAAATTAATTTCTGTAATTTCTCAGAGTGTACATTAGGCATGCTGGAAATACTTTTATTCAGTATATGGCCACTTTCCTATTGATAGATCTGACTTATATGGCTCTAGCACCTTTTGTTCTAAAGTTATTCGACTGTTTCGGGAATTTCCTGTATACTTTGTATATGGATATGTGTCTATAAAATCTTTGAATATGAATCTTGGCACATAATTTTTTTTATAATTGACGTATTTTTGGATGTGGATGTTACCTATATTAGTTTTGGTTCGAAATTTTATTATCACTCCATGAGGTTCCCTAGTAAATCATTTTTATGACTTCCCATTCATCACTTTCTCATTGGCTGTTCAATGAGAACAAGAATTTCAACCTTTCTGTTGACCAATCAGAATTTCAACCTTTGACAGTTGTAATGAGGGGGTAACTACCTAGAGAACGATAAATTAGAAAGTTATTTTGAAATGTACATTAAAAAGAGGTATGTTATAACAGGAGTTTACTGTAGTATACAGTATAATCTGCTTAAGTTGAAGTGTCAGGGGACTGGAGATATGAAAATCACTTGACTTTTCTGAAATTTGACTTAAATGACATTATCAAAACAAGCTGGATTAAGGCTTATGTGATTATTGATAACATGTATGTACTACAGAATTTAAATAAAACTGGAAATTAACCATTGTGTAGATTAATTAATTAATGCTTTTTTTATATGGATAATTTATTTGCTGAAATAATAAATTTTTGCCTGCTTTAAAGTTTTAGATACATTTGAATCACCAGTATTATCTAATAAAATATATTATTTTGTTTACATAGGCATATGAACGAAATAATCTTTAACGATTTCTAATGTTTTACTTCTACTAATAATGCATTCACCTTAAGTTTTCTCGAGTTTTGGGCCATTATTTCGGTAAAGAATGTGAAGAATAATCTATGCTTTATGAATAAACACATGTTCGTAAATACAGTCTCACTTCTAAAATACTCAGCCTAAATTGTTATCATTGGCTTCACTTTAATCTTATTTTTTTTTTAAATTTTTTTTGATTTTCTCTAACGTTTCTAGGGAGGAACTTCATTCGTTCTTGACTTTGATGTATAGTTGTACCGCAAGATTTAGAGCCCTGAGTGGAATGCTCGATTAACAGAATAAGGGGAGTATGGCTCTTGCTGAAGACCATTGTTGAAACGATGAATTATTTTATATTGTTGGATTTTCACTGATGCATATTTCTTCAGAGCAATGATTAAATTTAATTGTCTTTTACAAGATTGTATTTTATTAATTTATGTATTTATTTCATTTATTCAGTTAATTTAGTTTATTTAATTAATTAATTACTCGCTTTATTTATTTTATTTTTTGTAGTTATTTATCATAGAATTAATGTATTCTTATATTAGTTATATTATTTTATTTATTTATTTTATTTTTATTTATCCACTTCCATCATAATTTTTTCATTTTATTTACACATTAATTTTTATAGCCTTTTCATTGAAATGCCAAATTGTATAATGCATAAACATTACCGCAATGCTGCTCTTGAGACTCGTTCTATGCTTATAAAGAATATATTTCATCTTTGGATTCAAATGTTCTTGGTTGACCTTTGGATTTTATGTTGTCTAACCATTAATAAAAATAGACTTATTAAATTAATCACACAATTATAAACAATTTTTTGAACTTATCTTATTTTTATCTTAAATTAATTTAAAAATAAAACCGTAAATTTGGTATGATATATTATAATATACGATTCATTCTTTTAAATATAACATGAATTTAGCATGATTTTAGAAATATCATATTTAACGTAATTTTAAAGTAACATGCATTCAAAATAATCAAAAATTAATAAAACAGTTTTTAATTTTCTAGAATGGGATTTGAATGGATTTTCGGCACTCAGTGTGTGATCTTTGTCTTCTTCATCATCCCACCAGTCATCAGAATCCTTAAAAATTCCTGTTTGAATAATTATGCAGTCGAACCTCGATAAGTGGATAGCCTCGAGGTCGGAAGAAAATAGCCACTTATCCAGAGTAGGGGGTTTTCGTTTAAAAAAAGTACACTACTTAGTACTAATTGATTTAAACAGTGTCAATGTTTAATTTAACAATATAAAATTATCATTATCACAAAACAAAAGAATATTCAGCTTCCGCATTCGCATTTGTTGATGGATTTTTTTCAACTACTAATCCCACAAGTCTCCTCTCGTGCTTTTTGATTTACCTCACAGAGTAAATTAAGCTAACTAAACGGTATATTTTAGATAAAATTTATGTGTTGCACCGAAAGCTGGGTGTCTTCACAAAAGGATGCTGTGTAATAAATTCTGAATGACAACCGACAATCGAACAGTGTAGTGTATCGGTATTGGAGTGGAATTTGAAGCATAGCTTCTATAATATCACTCTTAAGAAACATATTTCAAAGGAAGCCTCATGTACTACAAAGGTCATCCACAGTATGAACGAATAAAATTACCTCCTCTTGGTGGAGGGAAATTTGACTGACGACTGTCTAAGCTTGGAGTATGTCACTAAATAAAAAAACTACATGCATGAAACCCAGTGATCTGACAATCAAACAGTGAAGTGTATATTTGTTCAGGTGGGACAGAAGCAGTGCTATCCCGAGGCTCACCCTTCCAGAATAAATTCCAAATGAAATCAACTGAAGTAGGCAAGAAGCCTGACTAACCCAAGAGATCTTCCACATTACGAAAAAATAATATGATTGAAGATTGTCAAAAGATTGGGGGGGGGGGGGGAGGTAACATCTTCCAATAATCCGGGAAGGAGACGTTGCCAATGTCTTCAAAGTTAATGTTAAGAATATGCCTCGGCTTTCTATATTTCGTATGCCATTTCATTTCCAGAAATCTGACCTCATACAGACTTTATATTGTGGTTATTACAAGCGGAGTATGCATACTGCACAGACTAAAAGGTTTGGCATTAAATTATTTGTTAATCATTTTTGAAAATTCTCAAAATTCACATCTTCATGCTAATCACCATACGAGTTCCAGATTTGAAAACAAGGCCAGCATTTTTAACTTATCTTTTTCCCCCTCCTGCATGAACAATAAATTCTGCTCCTTTACTACAGTTTTCTAAAACTCCATTTTCGTTGTCATTTTGCCAGCACTTTCCGAAAACAGCAATTATATGAATACACATTTCATCCAAATATATATGATGGGTTTGCTTTCTAATCTCTTCCAGAAACGACGTTGAGCTGCAACTATTTCAGGCTTCTCCACGAAAACGCATCTATTAGATTTGCATTACATTTTTTTTTTTATATAAGCTCCCCTATTTCTTCTTCTATCATGCTTATACTCACTCACCAAAAGTCATGGCACATCTGCCTAATAACGTGTTGGGCCCCCTCTTGCCCAGATAACGGCAAAGACCCATCGTGGAAGAGAGTCTATCAGTCCCCAGAACACAACCACAGGCACTGCAAGCCGTGCTGCCTCCACTGCAGTCCATAATGATGCTGCATTTACCAGTTGTGTTAGTGACGACCTGACAGATCGTTCGATGACGTCCACTAATGTTCAATGGGATTGCAATCTGGGGAACGTGGAGGCCAAATCATTGTCGTGAAGTCGCTAGCATGTTCCTCCAGCCACTACCGTGTCACAAGGGCCGTGTGTGGAGGCGCATTATCTTGCTGGAAGAGGCTTCGCCCGCGGGGCAAAAACAGTTCATGAAGAGGTGCAGGTGGTCCCCAAGGAGAACGATGTAGGAAGTAGTATGCAGACTGGATGTCAGATGCACCAATGGACCCTTTGCATGCCACGAGAAAACATCCCAGACCAATATGGAGCCTCTACCTGCCTGAGTGGTTCCCACCTGACAAGCGGGGCCCATGGCTTCGTGTGGCCTGCGTCAGACACGCACACGACCATCGGACCGATACAGTTGAATCCGTGACTCGTTGGAACAGGCAACCCTTCTCCAGTCCTCAGCGGTCCAATGTCGATGTTGGTTGGTCCAGGCTAGGTGTTGTAGATGATGTGAAGCTGTCAAGAGGGTACCCGTCATGGCCTTCTGCTCCCAAAGCCTGCAACTGCCGAGGTTCGCCGAATTGTTATCACAGACACAATTGTGGTACGTCCCTGGTTGTACCGCATGATGATTTGAACTGCTGTTACCCTTCGGTCAGCAGTTGCAATCCGGATGACCTGGCGAACACCTCTGACATCAATGAGGTGTGGGCGGCCCATTCGCTGTCCGACATGGGTTGTAACCCCCTCGTTGGGTGTACTCTCGAAAAACCCCTTGCAACGGTTGTGCGGGAAAATTGCAGTGTGCTGGCTACATCTGATATTGAGGCACCCATCCGCTTGGCACCAACAATCATTGCCAGTTCAAATGCGGATAGCTCTCGGCGTGCTGCCATTTCTGCAGCTTGTATTTTGCTCACGATGATTGTGTGATATCAAGGAAGTCTGTGCACCTGCATTCCGAGAATGGAAGCAGCGGGATATGTCTCATTACGAACAGGGAACCTGATTGGAGTGGTGTGCCATGACTTTTGGTGAGTGAGTGTATATGAATCACCTTTATTAATGTTAATGATATAAATAAAATATATACACTGAAGAGCCAAAAAATTTTATGACCATCCCCACATTGGTGAATGAACTCGTCTGGATCATGTGGAAGGCACGTAATTAAGTGGGAATGGTATTTAACTGCTGCTGGAGAAGGTAAGGAATTGGTCTTGCACCTAATTTTGCAAGTGATGGGAAAGGCTGCTGGCCTAAGCGAATTTGATAGAGGGCAGATTGTAATGGCCCAAAAACTCGGAATGAGCATCTCCAAAACTGCACGACTGGTAGATTGTTCACGATCTGCCGTTGTTAGTATTTATGTAAAGTGGATAAATGATGGTGAAGCCAGCAGTACACGCGAAGGTGTTGGACGCCCACGTGTCATCAAAGAAAAAGGATGGTCGAGACTGTCCCGCTTGTAAAGCCAGATCGGCGCCAGACAGTGGCTCAGCTGGCAGCTTAATACAATGCAGGTCCAAGTGCAAGTGTTTCGGAACACACAGTTCAGCGGACGCTGTTGGATATGGGACTGCGCAGCAGACGTTCCACTCGTGTGCCTCTGTTGACCAAGTGTCATTGTCATCTACGCCTACAGTGGGCTTGGAAACATCGAGACTGGACCATGGATAAGTGGAAGAGAATTGCCTGGTCGGATGAATCATGATTTCTTATTCATCACGTCGATGGTCGTGTCAGGATACGCCGACTTCCAGGCGAAGAATTTCTCCCACCCCCCCTTGTACAGCAGGTCATACACAGGTTGGTGGTTGCGGTATTATGCTTTGGGGGACGTTCTCATGGGTGGCTCTGGGACCCGTAGTTGTGGTAGAATGGACCATGAAAGCTGCAGACTATCTGAACATCACTGCGGACCAGTTGCACCTTTACATGGCGTCTGTCTTTCCAACTGGAAATGGAATCTTCCAGCAGGACAACGCCCCATTTTAACAAGGCTCGAATTGTGTTGGAGCGGTTCGAGGAGCGTAAGGAATGAATTCCAATTAATGTCCTGGCCACCTAACTCGCCGGCTCTTAATCCGATAGAGCACATTTGGGATATCATGGAGCGGCGGCTCCGAGCTCAAACATCACCATGTGGGAATATCTCGACTTTGCGTGGCCGCTGCTTAGACATTTTGTACAATCTGTCTCCAGTCATCTACCAAGAACTTCTGGCATATGCCAAGGCGAGTTGCAGCTGTTTTGCAGGCCAAAGATGGCGCAACGCGTTATTGAGTAGGTGGTCATAATGCTTTGGCTCTTCAGTGTAAGTTCTAATGAAAGTAAACTTGTTGAGGGATGGAAGAAATTGCATCTTGTAGATAGAAAGACAGAAGAGTGGTGAAATACAGATAGAATACAGAAGAAATGTTGAACAAGGCACAGATATTGTAGGAAGGAAGGTGGTTCAGTTGGAAGACAGAAGAAATTTTGACAAAAGGTACAGTTAGGAGACAGAAATGTTGAACAGGGCACTGATATGTATGTAGAAAGGTGTAGATGTCTTGATGATGTAAAGATACGGTTCAAAATTGGGAATTTCGGGAATAATAAATTTTCTCTATAATAAAGCATTTAGTTAGCTTAAATTACTCTATGGATGACAGGAGACTTGTGGAATCGGTGATTGAAAATAAATCCATCAACAACTGTGAATACAAAAGTGGAATATTCTTTTGTTTTGTGATAACTGATAATTATATATTGTTAAATTAAACATTAGACAATGTTTAAATCAAATACCATTAAGTAGAGCACTTTTTTTAAAAGAAAACTCCCTGCTGAAAGTGGATATTTTCTTCCGGTCCCGAAGCTGTCCACTTATCGAGTTTCGACTGCATAATTATTTAAACAGGAATTTTTAAGGATTCTGCTAACGGTGGGATGATGATGACGACGAAGATCACACAAATAGTGCTGAAAATACATTCAAATCCCATTCAAGAAAATTAAAAACTGTTTTATTAATTTTCGATTATGTTAAATGCATGTTACTTTAAAATTACGTTAAGTTTGTTATTTCTTAGATTATGTTTAATTCATGTTATTTTTAAAAGAAGGATTTGTATATTATAAAATTTCACATGGAATTTACGGTTTTATTTTTAAATTTGTCTGTTAAGATTAAGATACGATAAGTTCAAACAATTACTTATAATTGTGGATTATTTTAATAGGTCTATTTTTATTAATGGTTATAGATCATAAAATCCAAAAATGAACCAAACACTTTTGAATCCAAAGTTGAATCTCCTTATAAGTATAGCCGGCCAAGTAGGCTTTCTAGTTCTCGAGTCTGCCTGGCTGTGGGTTCGAATCCCGCCGTGGGCATGGATGTTTGTGTTTGTCCCGGGCTGCATACAGATATAACTTGTGTAAAAGGCGCAAAATGACCTTAGTAGTCGATGCATAGAATAACATAGAATGGACAGCTTCGCCGTTTCCCATGCTAAGAATGGGTAGAATCCGCCGGCTGTTTAACCTGCTACGACTTTTTCTAGGTTTTTAATTATTTCTCGGTCTGTAATTAACGGAAACCACCAAGATCACAGGGAAGCTTGAAATGAATGACATGTAATCTATTGGCGTCAAGAAAAAAAATGTTTATACGGAAGAAAAATAGATATTTGCCTAATTAAATGCACTTGAGTAACTTGCTTGGTGGAATCGTGGGTTCGCTTAGCACAGGAATAGCATTGGGAAATAGGCGCTTTTCGAATATATTTTATTATTAAATTTATTTTTTGTTCTTCATTTTAATTTCAATAAATAAAAAAGTTAATTATAAGTCTGTATATGAATTTGTTTCATGTATACAATGAAAATAAAAACATTTAAGACATGTTTGCGTATCTATTAAAACTTTGAAATTGATATTATTAAATAAAAAGTTAATTTTTTATTTAACATATCTTTTATGAAAGCGTATTCAGAATTTTTGCATGTTTATAAAGAAAATGAAAGCTTTTACTCGTGATGTTTGTTTAATTGTATAACTAAAAAAAATTGTAGTTTCTTATGTTCCTTACATTAAATGAAAAATGAAGAGTTATCTTTTAACCCCTCACATCATTAAAGAAACTGTGATCAGGATTGTTATCGGTGTACCATGAAAATAAAAGCATTTTAAACTTACATTTTGCTTATTTTCAAAATTGAAATAAAGCCACTTTCTTCGATTAGTTAAGCAAAGTTCTTAATGAAAATTAAAAACTTTAATGTTTACCTGGTGGATTAATAAAATCTGCAAAACACTTTTCATTAGTCTGATGCAGAAATAATTGAGTTTATTTTTTAATCGTCTTGAAATCGTCTTGAAATCGTTCTTGCAGAGGATAAAAAAAATGTAGACGCTTGAAGAATGCTAAGAAATGTCCAAGACTAACTTGTACTCATTTGCAAGTGGAGATTGGCGCTTTAAGGATATTTTATAGGAAATCTTGGTAAGGCAATTTATCTGAGAAATTTTCCTTGCTATCATGGCACTAAGGGACAAAAACTTGTGGTGCTATGTGACGATGAACACATCGAACATCGATTGCCTGAATCAATTATTTAAGATCATCGATGATAGTAATAAAATTGAAGACGTTGCCAATGATTGTTGCTAACAATACGAACACAATACATAACTTAGCAAGAAACAAGGTATAAAGAAACGGAACCTTAGACCTTATTAACATCTGACTAAGAAGGCTATTGCTAGATTCTGCGCTCTGAAAAATATTCATTATCCATACACATTTAAAAAAAAAAAAATAAACCAAATTCAAGGCACACATTATTATTTAAAATAATTATTTTAAAATAATTATTTCCCAATATAATGGGACTAATATTTAAAAAAAAAACACAACACTGTGTATTGTGACCTTAAATCGTCATCATCATCTTTGCCATTTTAAATTCTAAAGTAAAAAATGAAATCAATTCAGGATTCACAAAATTCACTGTTGAAGCACAACAAGATTGACTTTTCAAGTCAGCTTTTTTAATCTGGGATCCAACAATGTTGCAATAAATAAATTATTTGGGATTCTACAGGTTTGAAACAACAGTTATCCAACTTAAATACAGCAGCTTTCAACTTTTTTGCAAGTTTCAGTTATTGGGAGTGTCTATTCAGCAAAGCAATCTTAAAAATGGGATTATCTTACTAGATATTTGCTGTCGTCTAACACCTTAACATCTCTCGCAAAGTCATCGTTAGAAAAGTGATCGATTGATTGATCTCATGAACAGAAAACTTAGTATGATCGATTATCGATGCTTAAAACCCATCGATGCTTGGCATATCAATTAATAAAAAACATCGATTTACCATTGAAATTCGATATTGTGCCATCATACGGCATTAAATGCTACAAGGCATATTTTTTAAGTAAGTATATCAAAAAAAGGACACTTCTTTTAACATCTTCATTTTTTTATGAAAACCTGGATTTTAATCTACTTTTCAACATAATTTCCACCTATATTAAGGCATTTATCGTCTCATACGATCAGCTTCTGAATTCCATCCTCATTGAAAATCTCTGTGATTGTGAAATATGTGCTGTTATTGTTAGACGGAAGAGATGTGAAAGCGGCTGAAATTCATCAGCAGATTATGGAGAAAATGCTATGACCATTTTGCTTCATGACAATGCTCATTCAGGCATGGCTCATCGAATGCAAGATCTCAACATGTCATCACCCTCCGTATAGCCGACTTAGAATTCAGTGATTATCATTTGTTCTTGCACTTAAAGAAGCACTTGGCAATTAGGATTAGTGTTATGACGATGATAATGACGTCAAAACGGCTGTGCTGGAGGATGGAATTCAGAAGCTGGTCATACGATATGATAAATACCTTAATATAGGTGGAAATTATGTTGAAAAGTAGATTAAGGTCCAGGCTTTCATATAAAAATTAAAGTGTTGAAAAAAATTGTTCTTGCTTTTTTTTTTAATATCAAAACAGTACTTAAAAAACATGCCTTGTACATAGGCATACTTTATTTGGAAAAGGAATTCCCCTGATGAAAAAGTGTCAATTTGTAGCTGGGAAACTTCCGTGTATAGCCAAAGCAGATTAAGAAGATAATGCCTGCAAATCATGTTTATGATGCAGAATGTCTGCTGACATAATCGGCCGATGCAGTTGAAAATTTTAATTTCATTTCACATTAATGTGGACAATTCCTGCAGCTAGTATAAAAGGGGTATTATGAATTTTAATTTGCAGTGCACCTAAGGGTCTTATAGCAGTGGAGAAACGAGGGTAAATGGCACCCAGAACATGGGTATTAGTTTTTCGTCCAGTCTTCTCTTATTTTCTCCTTGTCCCCCCTCCCCCAGTTAGGTTAGCAAGGCTGGTGCTCGGGGCATCATGCCCTCCCCTGCACCCACATCAGTAGGCCACTGTCTTATAGTCAGTGTATGATCCTTGCTTTTAATTGAGTTTGACAGCATTGTTTTAAAGCATCAAAATTTTAACCTTCTTTTATTATACTTTGCATGTTTATATATTGCTTGAATTAGGGTATCTTGTAAATTTTCAAATGGAATTATTAATTTAATTTCAGGTGAAATCTTTGACTCCCTAATTTTATAATGGTTGATTAAATATTAATACTCCTTAATTAAGAATCCATAGTTTTAAAGAAATTACCTGTTCTATTAATTTTGTTTTATCTATTTGAGCTGTGCCTGGTGCAGACATTTCAGGTGAAGATATCAGTTTTGGAGATGGTGGTAATACAGTTGTCTCTTTGTTTTCATTTGTGGTAGCTTCTGAGCTTCCTGTGGTAATAGATGAGGGAGAAGTGGAAAAAGAAGCAACTGATCCAGTACTGCTTGAAGCATATGTTACATGCTGATTCATAATAGTTTTTTCAGTTGGATTTTGATTCATAAAAGTAGTTTTTTCAGTTGGATCTGGCGGAAAAGTAGTTTTTTCAGTTGAATCCGGCGGGAAAGTAGTTTTTTCAGTTGGATCTGTCAGTAAAGTAGTTTTTTCAGTTGGATCTGGCGGTAAAGTAGTTTTTTCAGTTGGATCTGGTGTTAAAGTAGATTTTTCAGTTGGTTCTGGCGGTAAAGTGGTTTTTTCAGTTGAACCCGGCGGGAAAGTAGTTTTTTCAGTTGGATCTGTCAGTAAAGTAGTTTTTTCAGTTGGATCTGGCGGTAAAGTAGTTGTTCCTTCACTTTCACTGATATCAACTGAGGGATCACTTCTAGTACTAGATGAAAAAAATGTATTAGCTGAAGTTGTACTGGTTGGCTGGTATTTTACAGGATTATTATTACTTAATGTAGTGGGTTTATCCGTTGTTGTAGCTGTTTCTTTTCTTATATTTACATTTCCTGGAAAGTCAGTAGTTGTAACAGCTGATGCAGTCTTAGAAACTAGATTATTTGATATGGTACTACTTGATACAGATTTATGAGTAGTAGTCATAAAATCTGACGTCTTGGTAATGACTGTAATTGGTTCATTTTCTACTGTATAAGGTAATCCTGGAGAAATTGTGGTTAAAGATTCAGTTGTATGAGAAACAGATGATGGAATAGTTGTAACCATGTTTTCTTTTTTTTCTGAAGAAAGAGTTACAGAAGCTGGTGGTTGTGAAACACCAAGTTCATTTGAATTTACAGAAACTGTGCTAGTCGTTTTTTCACTTAACACCGATGATATGGGTCCATCAAGTTTAGGAACATTAACAGCTCCACTTTGTGTAATGAAGTTGAGTTCACTTGATGATGTAACAGAACTTACCGTAGATGACGCAGAAAGTTTGGCCTCTTTAGAAGGAGATACTGCATCATTCAAAGATACAAAAGGAGTTGGCATTTGACTAGTAATATCATGGTCTTCTTTTGTGCGTGATGGAATATCTTCCGCATTAGGTGAAGATGAGCTTGGAAAAACTGTTCCATCTAATAAGGTCTTGTCCGTTTTGTATTCATTTTGCCCACTTACGGTACTATGATATTTAGCAGTATCATCAGAGTTTTTACTAGTGAACTGAGAAACTGATGGTTTATTTGTAGTCATCATAAAGTTATTCACAATGCTATGTACTTTATTTAGTTCAGATGGCACTGATTTTGGAAAGTCGTTTTTTAAAGATTTCAATGGCTGATGTGTTGGCAGTGCACTGTTTGTTAAATTTTTATGATGATGAAAGGGAGAAACCAAATCTCCCTCTTTCCGTATAGTAGGCGATGCCTCTGAAGGAGATGCAGGTTTAGACCATGAAGGAAAAGATGAATCACCGTGCTTTTCATTGTTGAGTTCTTTTTGTTTCTGTAATTTACATTCGTCCTGTGGAATAAAAATTATAACACCTATTAGACAAGTTATTTAAAAATAAACTACTCCAAAAAAAACCCACCGTTAATAAATATTGCTAATAATATTTTCATTGAATTTTTTTACATTTTTCATAGGAAAATGCTAAAGATGGGACCAAATCCATTACTTTGTCAGCCTTGACACTTAAAGGTACAGGCTTCAGACAAAAAAACATGTCATAGTTTTTTTGTTTTAGCAAAAATGTGATATTCTAAAATGTATTTTGTGTAATGTACACTAAGTGTGAGCACAAAGTCTTGTCAATATTTCAAAAATTCATCAACAACAACAACAAAAAAAATGTTTACCTTGGAATTGTATGGATTGCAGAAAATGATAAAGTTTTCTTTTGGACGATTGACACAATTTCCATGTGTGTGCCTTTAAATGAGCGTAAAACATCAAATCAGTACTTGATTTCCAACCATGTTTTCTCTAGTATGCTTTCATCTACCATTGCTATTGCAGCTGTAATCGTTCTCACAAGTCCTCAATGCTATGCACAGGTGCTTGGTGCACAACGTCTTTCACAAAGCCCCGTAGACAAAAAATCTTGGTGGTCAGAGTAGCAATCTGTTGCACCCGATCCATCTCATGGGAAACTGTTGATTTAGGTATGCTCGCAATTTCAAACGCCAATGTGGAGGTGCACCATCTTATTGAAACAAAACCTGTGCTGACAACTTTGAAGTTAAGGTTCAATAAAATTCTGAAACATATCCAGATAGATATTTGCATTAACTGTAATCTCACAAAAGAAAAAGGGTCCAATAACCCCATCATATAAGAGTGCACACACACATTAACTTTTGGACTATACCAAATATGTTCAAGTATAGCATGAGGATTTTTGGAACCCCGTATTCTCACATTATGACTATTAACTTTGCCCAAAACATGGAATATTAATATATGAAGCAATTGCTTCATCCAAGAAGGCTGCGTTTTTTAGAAAATCATTGTCTGTGTTGTGATGACAAGTGTATAAGATCTTTATTGATATTCCACACGTCCCGTCACTACAAACATGAAAGCTGGAGCTTACACGTTTGTGTTAGATTAATGCAAATAATAGTGAACTTACAGCAGCTGTAAAATAAAATTAGCATTAGTATGAGGTAGCGAATAAAGTGGATTCATAACTTTAGAGGGAAGAGAAACCCATTTCGGGCTGAGTAAAGAATGATAATAGTTACGGGAAAATAAAGCAAATATTATGGTAGAATAAGAATGATTTGTTTTAATAGCGAATTCAACAACAACAAAAAAAATAAAAGCAAAAGGACACACTCAGAGAGAAGAGTAAAATACATTATTTGTACAAGGTAGTAGTGCTATACAAATATTGGAGTAAGATGTATTATAAAGTATTTTTGTAGTTTTTAGGTAACATGGTTGTAATGGTAATTTTATTAATCAAAGCTAAGGAATTTTATGTTTCTGGACAAAGTGAACATGGAGATCGATAACAGGCTAGGCCTAACGAAAAGATTAAACAAGGATTAAGTGAAAACCTGTGGAACAATGAAGAGAAAAACCTGAGCAACAGACAACGCCAGAACGAAATTCTAAGAATGGACATGGGTGAACAATGGAAATCAAGGTCAAAGGATTAAAAAGAGTGGGAAGTGAAGAAGGAAAAAATTAGAGAGAACCAAGAAAGACTTTGTAGCGAACAGACGTGCAAAATTTGAAGAAGGAGAAAGGTGCAACTGATAACTAGTATGGAACTAAGTTTTGTCCCGTCCGAAACTTTATGACCAGCCCCGACCCCGAGAGAGAGATGCCACGACTCTAGTGAACGACTCCAGAGGAGCGACCCGCCGAGCGGCAGCTAACGCATCACAGACCGCAAGCGGAGGAGTACGGCGACCTCAGCGGACCAGAGCCGGTCAAAGCGACGAGGGAAAGCACGTGGAGACAAGTCATGTTCCCGGAAACCTTGATTGATACACTGAGCAGATGGACAGGCCAACCAAGACAAATTAGTGAAGCGTCAGATAAGTAAACGTTTGAAATAATGTTTTATGGATCCACGTGTAAATTTGAGTCATAACATGCTTTTTAATGTTGAGAAAAAGTTGCAAAATTATAAAAAGGGTATCTAAAGTGGGAATATAAAGAGTAATGATGAATGTTGATTAGAATGAATGAACTGATATTGAACTGGACTAGATTGATAAAGAGAAATAGTAATTTAACAAAATTGTGAGTGAAGAATATTTATATATATATATATATATTTTTTTTTCACTTGTATCACCGCCTATTGCTACTAAATATTAGAGGAGCACAGGAAGGAAGTTTGAGTAGTTAATGGTAATTGCTTTAATTAAGATTAAGGGTGAATAACATTTGGGGTATCGAATTTCACACAAGAAAAGGTGTAGGAGCATACAGTCAGTGATACAACATTGGTTTTTTTTGCTGTTTTGTGGGAAAGAGTATTGGATTAAGGTGAATATGGTCTAAGAGATGCCAAGGAATCGTTTCTTTTTTTTTATGTGTAGAAATTAAGTCGATAAATGATAAGAGGTCACCCGGGAGAGGTGTGAGTATAAGAGAGAGAATAAGTCAATCAATAGTAATAAAGATAAGGAATTTAGGATAATATACGATCATAGGATAGATACGGCCGGTAGGAGATTTTGTGGGTATAAAGATAAGGATAAGAAGAGTAAATGGTAAGTTAGATAAGTGTGCACCCTATTGCAGGCGGACGAGGGCTAGTTAGCTCAAGAGTAACTACAATAAACCCTGTGTACGGGGCGTTACAGTGTCAATATGCTGCAACATGTCTATCGCAAAGGCCATGCGCATGGGTTTAATCTCATGCAAAACTTGCACTTTGTTGCATACAAATGCAAACGTTTATGAAGGATCTTTCTGACGGTTGAACACGGCATTTGTAACTGGCGAGATGCAGTCCTCACTGAATTTCTCTGTCTGCGTTGAAAGGCTTTCCACACCTGCTCAACTCTTTCTTCTGTTACACTAGGCTGTCCTGATCTTTTCTCATCATGTAAAATAATCGGTCTCAATGAACCTGGAATGCCATCATTTTATACTCCCAAAAGATGGTGGATCCCTATCAAAATCTGAAGTTTTGCTGCATCTGAATAACAGAATTACTTTTGACATCATGCCACGCACTTAGCTTTTTCACTGAAAGTCAGCATTTTTGAAAAACTGACTGCAGCACCCTAAACCAGCTCTCTATCAACAATTATAAACTACAAAAAACTTTTTGAGTTTTCATCTATTATTTCCTGCAAACTGTTTCATTCCAAGGTTACCATTTTTTGTTGGTGATTTTTTTTAAAAATACTAACAAGACTTTGTACCAATCCTGTATTTTTGTTTTGGAGTTTGTATTGAAGCTAACTTGACAGAGTAATTATTGTGTAAATGAAAGTGTTCAGTAAAGAGACTGAGACTGATCTCAAGAAGAACGAGAATAAGGGAAAAAAAGAACAACAGCAGACAAACAAGAAACAAAGGAGCGAAGATGGATGCTGAAAGAAAAGCATGAGTCACTTGAAAAAAGTGCATGCAGTACAATTTTTATTGTGTCATTAGGTGAGTACAGATGCTAAGTTATGAATGTGGCATGAATGAAAATAATACGAGGAACAGTATTCTATGCACTGACAAAAGGAGAGAAAGGGTTATTCTATGCACTGACAAAAGAAGTAAGCTTAACCCATATCAGCTTCTATCGTGTCTGCTCTCGATGTCTAAGTTATTTGTGATAGAGAACTAGGTCAACATAAAGGTGTGAGTAAATACTTTAATATGGTCTCTGCATGAACAACTTAAACCATTTGTAATAAAGAAGTTCATATCCTGTGAACACAAATTTAGCAAGATAACTGATGAATGTGTGGCATATGGAATATGCCATTATGGATCTGATTTAGATATCAAATCTGAGTCCCTTCTGATCATTCTCTTAACTTTTTGTTTAGCCCTTTTATTATTCTAATTGCAGATATGTGTTCTATGCTAATAAATCTTACAATTTAAGTTTCTTCTCTTTGACCAAGTTCCAAAGATCATTAGTATTTAAGTGTTTATTTTAAGCCTGTCTTTTAATTATTCAGACAATTGCTCTCATTTTTTTTTTTTTTTTTTTGCTTTCTTTTTTTTTATTTTATTTCATCGTGTCTGCTGGAGAACCCCTTAAATGACCATCTCCATCTATACGGATTGCTCACAGCGTGAGCTCACCTGTTGATCGGCATGACAGTGATCAGGTGAACTTTGAAGTGGTGAAAGAGATAAGAAAACGAACCTCTATGTTTATTTGGGCCCTCACAAAAATTTGTTGAGTACTCTCATACGTGTGTGTAATTGATTCAACATTTGAATTATGACCAGCTCACGACCAACTTTTGTTTACATTGCATTATTTTTTCTTAGCAATAATAAGATTTTCATAACCGACTCTCATAGTTTGTAGTTTTGAAGGAGGCATTTGTTCTTTAAATAATAATGTTAAAAGCAAGTTTTGGGAACAGTGTCTTGACTAATTAAAGCACCCTCAACTTCCTATTCACTCCCTTTATTGGAATTTGCATAACTATATTTGTATCTAAGATAGAAGGTGGGTACAAACTTTTGACTCACCCTGAATGACTCACTTGAATCTAAAGTGAAGAGTTGAAGAGAAACAAGAAATCACATATCCACAATAGAATTTATTTACCGTATTTTCGTCAATATAGACTGCAGATTATACACTTTTTTGTCTTTTAGAATGTTTATGACTTTTATTATATTTTGCTTTGAATTGTAAATGAAATCTTAAATAGTCAATCTCTAACAAAATACATGTTTAATTAAAGACAATGATAAAAAATTTGAACTTACATTATTTTCATCGCATGGAGTGGGTGTTTGAAATGAATGTTTATCTTTAGGAGGGAAAATTTTATCTGGAACAACTGGCTTCCAATCACAAATTATACATGATAAAATAAAAATAATATCTGAAAAATAAAATTTTAGATTATATAATTTTATTCAATTAAAAACAAAAACCTATTATCTCCTCTGATAGGAGATAATATGCACCAGAACCATTTCTAGGGTATGGTATGAAACATGCCCCTAGTGCAGTGGTGGATTTGGCGAGTTTTCAATCTTCCCACAAAACATGGTTTTACTAGGTGTGCAACTAAGTTTCCAGGTTTTTTGAATCAATGAAAAAGGGAAAATGTCAAGAGAAATACAACAAATGGTTCATTCAGAGTATTGTCCCTCGCTAGCTACACAATTTTGCCATCTCTCTAGCAATACATGACTACCATGACAATAAAACGATGCGTCTTGGACCGAAACCATTCATCCAACCAATTTTGCACTTCTTCGAAAGTGGGCAAGTGTAGCCCAGCCAAGCCATGCGCCATCGACCAGAATAAGTGATAATCAGAATATGGCTGGTGCGGTAGCAGATCCCATTTCAGGATTTTGATGGTCTCCTGGATGAGGCAAGCGCGATGGCATGGAGCTTGTCGTGCTGCAAGATCACTCGTTCATTTCTCGTGTCCCATTCTGGCCATTTTTTGAGCAATGCATGGTTCAGATTGATCAGTTGTTGTCAGTAGCATGGTTTCATCCAATAATGCTTGCAGATCGGCGTCCTCAATTGTTTTTGGTCTTCCAGAGCGCTCCTTGTCTGCAGTGTCAAAATTGCC
Source organism: Rhysida immarginata (assembly GCA_023313115.1). Lineage (NCBI taxonomy): Eukaryota > Metazoa > Arthropoda > Chilopoda > Scolopendromorpha > Scolopendridae > Rhysida > Rhysida immarginata. The sequence continues at coordinate 621,415 of JAHWFO010042109.1, read as the reverse complement.
ACTTCTGAAGCGTTTAAACCAATCTTAGGTAGCTTTCAATGGTCCATGTTCGCTGTAGGTCTCCTCAAGCAAACAACGTGCTTCAGCTGCATTTTTTTTTCCAGGTTAAAGCAGAAGAGTAAAGCTTCCCACAAATGCTTTTTGTTTGGCACAAACGCCGACATCTTCTTTGTTGGAAAAATATTTTTGCTTTGTGATATGTCTTGATATTACGACTGGTCATTGGTTATCAGATGTCCATGCTATGAAGAAACACAACTTCCGGCATGTATTTTGACTACATGTGTTGTTAGCACCATCCATTTGTGAAACCCGGAAACTTAATTGCACACCTGATAGATAAGGAACTAGCCTCTCTCTCTTTCTGTTCATTTCATATGCTCTGAATTCAGCTACAGAGTATTCGTTCTTTTTTAGATGAAGTAGATGCTACGTTCAATAGAAGCGAGAGGGCAAATTTTGTCATCCTAGTGGGGAACTTCAATGCTGATGACCAAACATGAAAAGAGATCATTGGAAGGAATGGTGACTTCGATTTAAATGCGAATAGGAGGCGTCTGTTGTAACAATGGACTTTCCATCATAAACACCTTCTTCTAGTACAGAGATGTTCATAAGTATATCTGGTACACGGGTACAATGAACTAGAAGTCACCAATTGATTTTGTAATCGTGTCAGCTGACTTATTCCATCAGTTGGATACTCGTATGGTGAGAAAGCAGAACTATCAGTTGATCACCACGTTGATGTCTGCAATTGTGCTTCTCTGATACCTTGACAAACAAATCGGTAGAAGGGTGGAACATGATACTGTTCCTATTGATTTAGGCCACCACCTGTTTTCACCCCTAATAATGGTGACGTCGAGGAAGGGTAATCTTCTGTCTTTTTCTAACTCCGAAGTGAACTGTATGGAAGGATAGAAACTGTTAATGTGTGTTAAAAAATCATTAATACTGCATTTGTTGGTGTCAAAAATGGTGAAAATATCATCAACATATCGGTACCAACAATCGGGGAAATAAAAGTTAGAAGTCCTGAGAATGTCTTCGAAGCTTTTCAAAAATACCTCCGCCAAGATGGGGCTGAGGCATGAGCCCATAGGCGTCCCCTCTGTCATCTTAAACACTTGATCCTTAAAGCTGAATATGTTGTTACTGGTGCATATTCTGACGAGTTTAAGGCATTCTGATTGTACAAGAGGAGGCACTTTGTTTTTATGTAAAATATCGACTAGAAAATTTATCGTATCCGGTATCGGAATGCTAGGGAAAAGGGACACGATGTCGAAAGAAATAAGTACTTCTCCCTCTTTAATGGTCTTGTGTTGTAATTTTTTAACCAGATCAACGCTGTTCTTAACTGAGCTGTCGTATTCTGACAACTTTAAATTCTTAAGGAAATTGGCGAGAAACTTAGAAATTTTGTAGGTCGGAGAATCTATGTTAGACACTATAGGCCTCATTTTATTACCTGGCTTGTGTATTTTAGGAAGGCAATATAGTCTAGGCAGGATCGGGTTTTTGACAATTAATGACGTCTTTAAGTTCTGAGGGATGAGATTAGGACTAGATTTGACGGATTTTTTTACTTCTCTAATTAATTTAGGTAGAGGATTTTTGTCGACTCTTATAAACGGTCCTTCGGATATAAGAGCCTCCACACGCTGAAAGTAATCTTCTTTAGTGAGGATTACGACACTATTGCCCTTGTCGCTCTTTAGATA